>JAGFPH010004343.1:67523-108860 GCA_018207615.1 Philaenus spumarius | reverse complement strand
AGAAATCAATTATAAACAATCTAAAACAAATACAATCAATTCCTATAAAAGCGAGTGTACGTCCGTACATATGTATGTGAGTAACAACATAATATAACAGCTTATTTCGCCCATCATCTGTAATACTTAAACAAAACCTAGTGTAAATTATACTTTGGGGTTATGTTTACAACTTCAATCAATATAAGTCTTGCGAAGTTGATTTAAAAAAAAAATATGAGTCAAAGAACTAATGTAGCCTATAATACATTATAAGATTTGCTTTGAGGTTATAAAATTAATATAAATACAACCTTTTATTATCACTATATTCATTTATAAAAGTTTAAAGAAGAGATACCCTTTCATTTAACTTCGGAAACATTCACACATCTTCGTGTACTAACATTTTTATAAACATATTCCATTATTAATTTCTTCATTATAATATTAATAACTTCTAAATCATTTTATCTATCAATATGAAATTAAAAATCCATTAAAATAGGCTAGATAATATTTTTATCTTTATTTGGATATATAATAATGAATTATAAAGACTATTTTTTTTACCAAATAGGCTTACAGTTTTACAATCCTTATAATTGTACACGATTACCCAGTTAAAAAAGGTAGGCTAGATCTAAATAAAGTCTGTTGTTTTTAAATAGTATTTTTTAAATAGTTATACTCCTTTCACACACTTGAAACGCTTGAAGTGCACAACATTTGAAACGCACCTACAACGAAACGACTATGTTTCTCACTCTTGACGATTGGTTGACACCCTTTTAGCGGTCCCCCAATCATTTACCTAGGCTAAAACGATCAAGGGTACAAAAATAGCTTAGGCAGTCCGCACACAGGTCGTTGTGCTATGGTCAAGGAAGCGTTATTTGTACGCCTGGTCATTTTTGCCTAGGTAAATGATTGGAGGACCGCTAACGGGGCGTCAAGCAATCGACAAGAGTGAGAAGTGTAGTCGTTGTAGGTGCGTTTCAAGTGTTGTGCACACTGCAGCCCTCAAGCTTAACGATTACGCACGTGGGTGGTTGCAAACATTAAATTCGAAGGGGAGGTTGAAAAATAAAGGGAATTTATGATTAACCTAGTTATACGAGAAGAAATGTTGTAGAGAAAGTGTAGGTGGAAATTGACAAAAGATAATTTATCTATTTTTGAAGTTATACTTCTTTGCGCCCGTTGTAATCGGGATGGGGTGTTGGTCGAGAAACCACGTCACGCGTTAGGAGTAAAATCCGGAAAGTGCCTTTTTATACCTTTTCCCTACAAGAGATAGCTCAAGAGTCTCGGTGGGTGAGTGGTTAATGCACTCATCTTCCACGCTAGAATCCCTGGTTCGATCACCGGCTGGGAAATTATTTTTTTTCCAAAATTGTTGGCAAGTATACGAATATACGATTGGTCAAAGTAGTATAACTTCCACCGTCTGGTCCGACACAGACCCAATTTTTTTAAATTATGTGTGTCTGATGTGTATCTAACTAATCTGTCTGTGATTTTGCACGGGGGCTTACTGGTCTAAAACAAATATAACATATCTAATTACCAAACCAAAAATCGCTTTTTGGGATTTAGCATAGGCTACAGTATTTTCAGCCATTTTTATTACATGATAGTGAAATGGGCTAATAGGGTTTGTTGGGGCTAGAATGGAAATAAGAAGTCCTGTAAAAAAAGTACAGTCAGTGTCAAATCTGCACAAACGTGCGTGGCTGTGTTGTATGTGGTGTGTATAAAGCCATCGTCTCTAAACTTGACTGTACTAATCTCGGTAGGGGAAATGTGGTGGAATAGGTACTTCATCTCTCTCGCACTACCCACCCTCCCTACATGCCAATCTAATTGATTCTATCTATACCTGAAAACCAACACCACGTCCTTTTCAAAAGCTTTTTTGAGAGTTGGCGTCTATCTTCCAAACTGAACAGTTGAATAGTGAAGTGTACCATCGTTTATTTAAATATTTTATGAAAATAAACAGTATTAAATCAGTGAAAACCTGTCAGAGAGTAGTATGCTCTGAGATACAATACCCTAGAACAAATTCAATCATAAATTCTGCAAAGAACAGTTTAAAATAACAAATTTAAATAGAACTTTATTGAACAAATGCTATAATGTCAATTCACATTAAATCCGCAACTTCAGCATAAGAGAATATTTAAAAGGTGGTGCTTAGACCAGCCGAGTGCCTACCCCGAGAAATTTTAATACAAAATTAATAATTACTATATTTAAAAACTGTGCTAAGCTGTAGGGTAAATTGCAAAACAGTTGAGTGAACATGATGAACTTTTATTGAATATTGAGATAATCTCAAGCTAATATATTTAGTTTTATATGTATTTAAATTGAATAAATTATTTCATTTCTTTGTTAATACAACAGTTTTGCAATTTTCATTTTACAAGATTTAAACTAGCTATAAGAGTCCATAAGACTTAGTTAGATTGAAAGTTATCATTATTATAAATATAGCTCACAACGTAGGGCATTTACAATAGAGTGATTAAAGTTTTATATATGTATTATTATAACACTTATATTTGTTACAATAAATTACCAATAGATTGATCATATGATACATTTGGAAACATTCAGTTAAACTAAATGTTGCTAAACAAAACCAACTTTATGATAGTTTTTGCCGCGATCCGATCTTGGAACGTACGGCAGAAATTGTTTTTACTTTAGCCATGCTGTGGCACATAATTTTATAAAATAAATTGCCTATCATTTTAATTAACTTTATTTCGTGAATTTCTTCACCTATCTCAATGTTGGATTTATGACATTTGAAGACATTGCCTACAAGTAATCTACATGCCACAGTTATCATCTTGATTGTATTTAATTCTTTCTCAAACATATTTCCCATATAAATATTATGTAAGGCTTTGATCACAGTCATTACATCAGAAGTTGACCTATCCTAATTAATTTACCTCTCGAAACAAAATCTGTGAAGTGGGTTTATGGATTTAAGTCGCAGAGTGCTGCAGAAGACTAGAAACTTCTACTCCGGACTGGGGGGGACCAAGATCCACAATCACCTAATAGTAGGGTGCGCGCGATCCAGTAGTTTATATATCGATGAAACTAACTTATAGTCTCCAGTCATAGTAGCTTTCCAATTCATAGTTTCCAGTCATAGTTTGTTTACAATTCATAAACATATTCAGGTTACTACCACTACTAAACCTAAGTTTTGCAAACTTTAGACTTTTTTTTGGCAACCCAGCCTTAGGCCTGTACTAAACATTCATCAAATGTTCTAAAACAGGTCCTAAAAGTTGACTCTGTAGGTTAAAAAGGGTGCCTACTGTAATTTTTCCAATTCCACATAGGCCTACTTAAAAAAACTATATTTTACCATAAAAGCCATACTAATAAAACCTAAACCTACTGCTATTAGATGCTATTAATGTTGCATCAATAGTCAATGCAATGGTTTTCTGTAGGCCTATGATTTTTATATATTGATGATGTGAGACTGATGTGTTCATAACTTGATGGTAAACCACCAATTTTTACTCCTTTTTTTTATGTTAGCCTATGTGTGTATTTTCATTTGACTCTTTCTTTGTTTAATATTATAAATTTTATATCCTAGTTATATTTAATACAAATTTTCATAAAATATGGACTAGTCAACTTGTAGGTGCACCGCCCGTTAAAGAGCATCTCATATTTGCTCTATTTGGTTTCATTATAATATACTATAATACTGGGCTGGTTTTTATTGACTCCCATCTTTTTACATCTGTTGGGAAGATGTGGTGCAAATATGGGATGCTTAGTCTATCGATATTTTGATACATGTATGTGATTACTCTTTTACCATTTGCCTTAGCCTACTCTGTGCTACTCGCTATTTAAAACATGTTTTAACATCAAGATAGTTCAAATTGTTTACAGTTTATATTCACTATTGTTATACTATTGTGTAATACATTTTTAATTTTTTTAAATATTTCATTTTTAAGTATTTTCTATATAGCCTATGTGTAGGTCTACTTAAAAAGGAACGGTAAAATTTATTTTCAAATAAACTTAAACTACTTTAATCTGTTGTAAAATATAATTTAGATTTAAATTTATGTAGGCTAGTTAAAATAAGAATCAAAGGTTGAATGGTAACAAATGTAAAAAATCCCTTTTGGCTCAAGGCCTACAGGTGCAGATTGATTTCGCAGTTACTCCTGTAAGCTAAGCATAAACATTCTTACTCATCCCTAGGTCTAAAAAACTTTTCAGTTAAAAGATTTTTAGTAATATTTAGAAGATTTATTAATACATTTTTAAGAGACTCGATATTGTGTCTACTAAGAGAGTACCGTACCTAATGGATATTTTGTTCTACGACCTTATTTGGGTCACACTTTGGAGGGTTGGTTGTATCAAAAATTGTGTCATACAAATATGTTTGCTAATATTTAAAAGGTTTACAATAACTTTGAACAGATTTGATGCTGTGCCTACTAAGGAAGACAGGATTATTTTCTTCAACCCCTATTTTTTCCACTTCTTCAGCTGCTGCTATAAAAAACTCTTCATACTTTTTGGTACTCTTCTTAGGGAGATATCAAAACTTTATATTTCAGTTATATTGATTTTTCAGTTTAAAAATAAATCCTTGTCCATTTCTACCTCATTTAGTCCCATTTTTCCAATAACCAACTTGTCTAAGATTTTCCTTCAGCATATTTTTTGTACCAAATTATTTTGGAACTATGGTGATCAATTTCGTTTTTGATCTTAAAGTAACTGAAACTGAAATTAATTATAAATTTTAAATGTGTTTGAATTACCAATATTACAATTTGTGCTGCCATTTAACAAATGTAATATTTTATGTGTTACAGAGAAAAAAACCTACTTATGATGTCCGACAGAAGTGGTTATGGCAGTGATGATGATAAATCAAAACCTATCTGCCGAGATTTTTTAAGGAATGTTTGCAAACGTGGAGATAAAAACTGCAAATTTTACCATCCGAGGGATAAAAAGAATGCTTTAAATGAAAAAGTAAGGCTTCTTTCATTTTGCCATGATTTTCAGAATGGCAAGTGTTTAAGACCTGACTGTAAATTCATTCATTGCACCTGGAATGAAGAAGACCATTATAACCGAACTGGTGAACTTCCTCACTCGCTACTTGATGGCCCATGGAACAAATGGATTGCAGCCGAAGTGTTATTGAATCAATCTGGTGAATCAAATATTCCAATCTGTAAGGACTATTTAAATGGAGAATGTAATAGAAGCAAATGTAAATTTCGTCATATGAGTAACAGAGAATTTTCAAATAAATCATCAAGGACTATAGCTTCACACTACCCACCACGTGAGCCACGTCCAGTTCAAATATTAGCCAGGGATGATAATCCAATATTTAGCAGAAGAGAACCTTATATGAGAGACGAAAGAGACTTTTATGATGTAGAACCTGAATATAAAAGAAGAAGATATATACGCGAAGACAGCCCACCAAGATCGATGTATAATCCAATTGGAGGTGTATTACCTCAACAAAATGGACATATCCGATCCGACAGAGGTATATGGATGTTAGAAGATGAGAATGCGATGTTACACAGGCGAATTTCAGAGTTAAAAAAACGTATCGATGATTTACAAGCAACAAATGAGTTTTTATTGGAACAAAATGCTCAGATGAGAATGAACGACAAGGGTGCTGCAAGCCTAACAGCTGTTACAGTTCCAGCTGTAACAATAACCAACACTGTGCCAGCAGGAGCTCAGTTAAGTGCTCAAATGCAGCCAGCTCAAGCTGCGACACCACATCAGATGGTAAGCGCAATCAGAACAGTAACTGCTAGCGTTGCTACGGTACCAGTATCACTTGCTGCTGTAGCTGGAGCTCCTGTTTCCATAGCAACTGTTTCAATGGCTCCTGTACAGATTCCTCCACCGATCGTCACAATGGCACAGTGTAGTGGCCCTTCTCAACAAGATCATTCTGGTGGTCCTCAAGCTTTACCAATGTCAATAAGTGATCCGACTACAGCTCCTTTGGTGTCTTATCCAATAATGACAAGGCCAGTCCTACAAACAAATCTCACACATTAAATTTCAGGTATTTATTTTTATGTAGCCTATTATTAATATTATGGTTTAAGTAATAATATCTGACTTCTTGTTTATCCGCATTTCCTAGCATTGTCTTTTCTTCGCCTGACGCGTTTCGGGTAGACCCCATCTTCAGAAGCTTTGTTTGCTACTCTTTGAGATATCAAAACTTTATATTTATAAATAACAAACTTTGTATATAACAAGCTTTTTGTAAATAAGAACAAAGTTTTTGAAGATAGGGTCTACCCGAAACGCGTCAGGCGAAGAAAAGACAAAGCTAAGAAAGGCGGATAAACAAGAAGACAAATGTTTCAAACATTTTAGCAGAAATAATAATAACAAATGCAGTGATTGAGTAATAATACGTCATAATATAACATTTATTAATTTACTGAAGGAGACCCCTGCTTGTTCCACACGCCAACCCCGTTGGAACCTTCTACACACATATATTATGTTTTCTTTGTAATAAAGGTGTAGGATTAATAATAACCTCAAAGCTAAGATGGTATATAATGTTAAATGTTCAAATCAAATTATTCCTCATATTTTATAACATCAATTACATGGCCGGATCTAGAAACCCCTAAACCCCACGATGCGGGGATCCCCAAAAACCCTCTACTTAAAAAATAAATGAGGCTAAAAATAAAAAGGTATAAAATATTGAGTTTAAGCAGTGGCCGAAAAGGTTTTTAACAGGTATTTCATTTTATCTTAGTGAATAAAAAGAACCAAGTTAATTTTGAGTCATTATACATTTACTGCTTATTATTTTACTCACTTCTGTACAATTATAACAAATATTTTTATTTAAAAACTTATATTATTTATTGTAAGGTTTTTATTTAGATTTGGGCGACTTTATCATGTAAGGTTATTATTATTATTATATGGAGGTGTGTGGTTCATAATTTCTAAACCATGTATGGTTTGTCTTACTTGGGGGCTCCACCAGATTCGACTTACGAATCAATTTTGCTTGGCTTGAGAGGTCTGACTTACAACTAATTGGTTGAAATAACTTCAGAGACGTTTGATGGTTTGAATTAAATGTATAATTAATAATAAAAGATTGTACATGACATATGATTCATTTGGTAGCTATATTTTTCCTAAATTAATAATATCTAGAATTTGTATTGAATTTATTAAGCAAAGGTTGAATTAACATGACACAATGAAAATTGTTCTTAAGAAATGTACAAATAATTCAATCTACAATTTCTTAATGTTTAATTTATAAATTTGTATTTTCCTCTAAATTTTACTTAATTATAAGTTACTGAATTTACTAAACTAACTTTACGATAATATTTTGATATTTATTATATTTAATATATAATGTTGTTAAGGGAAACTGTAGTAATTAATTACTATGCAGTTTCCTTAATATTTAATATATCAAACTTATTCTTTATTAAAATAGGCTTCTAAACAAAATATAGTATAAAACTATTGAAATTAAAAGTTTGTTAACTAAGTTAACGTAATTATTTGTTTTTAAACCTTATCCTAAACAACAGTTTCTGACCTTATAAATTCGGTCGGAATCTCCTTTCAATTGCTTATTAGGTATTATTAAAATCCTTGGCAGCTAATTCTATATAATAAAGACCCGACCAAATTGCTTACTTAGTCTTGCTTTTAAATAATGAATTTATTTTATTATATATATATATATTCCCATTTGATATTTGTATCTGATTTTACTTTAATTATCTGGATATGATTTTGATTTGATTTAATTTGCTTAACCTCGAGATCTGTCTTAACATAAATTTAAATCTTTAAATTACTTACATATTTGGCGATTTTCCCTTTTACTCACTTTTAAACTGATACTATATATTTTATTGATTATTTTATTTAACACTTTATTGATATTCATTTATCTATATTCGCACATTCACTGAACACTATCCACTGGTTCTTGCGATGCCTTTTGAAATTGGTGATTGATTTTAAACTGATTGATGATTTTCACTTGGTGAGTTCGACTTGATGATTGACTCTTATTTGATGATTGATTTTAAATGATTTTTGTATTTTAAGGTAAAATGTACTTAGTCGTTTTATAGCGGGTTTTAGGTTGAAATATACATTGTGGTGTGAAGCGGGCTTTTAGGTCTTGCCCGTTCAAAAGATTTTAGAAAAAGACCCGGCTTTTCTCGCTCTTGCCCTCCTCCTGCTACCGCGTCCTTTTGAAAAACCGTTTGTCATTGGCTAAAGATTTTTCACTCATCTCCCTATTGGTCTTTCATTTTTCTAAAAATTTGTCTATCTGTAAATTCTTGTAAAAGCATTCTCATGATATTCTGCATTGTTTGCTAAAGCTGTGTGAAATGTAATATGAACCTTTTCGCTAGTTTCAGAGCAAGTTGTTTTAATGCTGCTGACTTGATTGAAATGTCTGGGAACGTAACCTAATAGTTTACACGTGTGTGACTAGTATCAGCTGTAATCTTTTAACTGTGTCCAGAGCAAAGATTTCTTTTTAACAATCTTGCTTTGAGTATTATAATCATTTAATAATTTGTTTTATTTTAATTATTTAAGTCTTTGGGAATATTGGTGTCTACCAATATATCCGTTACATTATCTATTCTTTTCCTGAAAGTAATTTAAATTGGAAAAAGTAAAAACATGTTAATCTCTAAACGTTTTACACTTAACATTCAAGTAAATATGTGTACAACTTGTTTTGGCAAAATTTATTTGATAAACTTCATGTTAAATATTCCTCTAATTATTGTGTACGGTTTCCCCCCTCTTCCCTCCCTCCCTGTGTCTGTTAGAGGGGCTGTTGGAGAAGTTTTGCAGGGGCCCACAATTTGTAGATCCAGCACTGATCAGTTATAACAAAGGTTAAAAGAACCAATAAGGCTCAGGTCTACACTTAAAAAAACCTAACCTAAAAATAAGAAATACAAATAATTGTTTCAAAGTTTGAAATCAACTGTTAAGGGTCTTCTATACCTTGCGTAAAACAGCAAAAATATGCACTTCGTACTACCGTGTTTCGGACGCCGTTTTTCAACCTAAAAAGTTGTGAAACATCTTAAATTGTTCTTAAAGGCTTTGTGCTTTTGTCTTATACCTCATAATTGAAAGAAATCGTCAGCAACTCCTTTTAATCAACAGTTTAAATGAGTAAAAATCGATTATTTTTAATGCATTTTTTGGGAGTTTTAAGTAATAATTTCCATATTTTAAGCTAACACTTAAAAAATATAAAGCCTTCTTTATAACTTAAGTAGTTTCCCAGATTATTAATTTATAAATAGAATCCGAAACACGGTATTACAAATGCATGTTTCAACGATTTTGCGGCTTGAGTCAGGCCTTTTGCATTGAAATCATACTGTACCTACACTAGGGAGTTTTCTTCAAGGTAAAGAAGAGCCTTAACAGAAATATTAGAGCAACATCTGATTATTGTACCAACACTAAAACATATTTAATTATTATTTGGCATATGGTGTACCCATTGCTGTAAAATATTTATAATATTGTGTGTTGATTTTATGTCTAATAGATGACGTTTGAAACATTGCTAACACGTTGTGCACCATTTTGAAACATCGCTAACACATTGTGTGCCATTTTGAAACATTCTCTGATGGTATTTTGAAAATAATTAACATTTACTTGCTAATCAAAATATTGGGTGCTTAGTACCCTATATTTTACACATTAAATCAAAACAAAAGAACAAAATGTTATTATAAACAAAAATAAAATAACAAAATGTTTGGAATTTAATGATTTGAAATAGAGTTTAACATACAATGTAATTAATGTTTACTTTAGCATTGAGAAAACATGATAAAGTTTATTTGACTAAAATTGTTAGTCTCAAGTTAAAAAATTACAAATTGGGTTAGGCCTTAAACAACATATATTTTTCAGCAATAATCGGTTTTCATATGAAATGTGGTGAAAATGACGGAATATTTATATTAAAACATGATATTCGCTGGTTTTGCGATCGCGGCATTTACATATGACAATTATTATAGTTAATTTACATTTGGGGAACAAATAATTTCTTTTATTACAATAATATGTCTTAAAAACTAATTAACATGATTCTTAATCAATTACATACATATTTTATTATTTTAATCAATTTAATTCAGTCGTCCAATGAGATCACTTGTTCTCTCAGAGGGGCGTGTCGTTATACTGAGGAGAGGCTTGCTTGTGGGTGGCATCTATCTTTAATCTTTATTTCTGTCATTTATTTCATTATATTTAATTATCTGTACTTTCTGGGCTCTTTCTCATATGATATATTAGATATAGAATTTTGTATTATGTAGGCCACATTGGTTTTTGCCGTTTTGTTTTCGTTTTCTTGTAATTTTTTAAAAGTGTACCGCTAAATAGATCGTTTCAGACTCTAGGCCGATTTTTTACTCGTTTTCCAAATTGGGATATTTATTTCTGTCGATGTTCTTGGGTTCTGAATCTAATTTATCTAGATAGCTGAAATAATTTGGATTAATTTTGTTGTGGGTTGTGTATATATCTAGGATTTTTTTAAGTAAATTTATTTATTATTTTTAATTTGTAATAAATTACCTGCTTACACACTTCTTCAGCAAGGGTTAAATTAATTAAATTACAAGTGAAAAAACATGGATCAAGACCGGGATTTGAACCCAGGACCTTTGCCTTTCCGGGGCAATACTCTACCACTGAGCTATCCTGATCCTCCAGATATTGGTCGATGTTATTTAACTTGTACGGTTTTACTGCATTTATGAATTAATAGACTGAATACCTCGCATGCGACATTGAAAACAATCTCAATTCTTTTTGCAGCCTACAGTGGTGTTATAACCAATAACAATAATCAATAAACAAATAAGAAGAAAGATTAAATAATTGAAAAACTTTGTAATACCTAAAGTAAAACAAAGAAGATAAATAAATAATATAATTTCTAGTACAGTAAAAATATAATATCACGCCATTAAGGTAATATTCATCCATTTTTTATTAATATGTCTGAAGACCAAATAATCCATTATTTGAATATTTAATAACTTTGATTAACTTTGAAACTAAGAACTTTTACTCCAAATTAACTTGAACATTTTTTGTAGACTTTAGAATCAATTTTAGTGCTTAAGATTTGTCTATTCCATGTTTTTTATAAATAAGATTTTAGATTTTAATTATAAATGCATAGCTATTAACCAAGACCAAATCTCCCGAGAGAAATAAATAAATAGTACTTGTGTTCAAATTAGTTTACCAAATATTAAATCTTAGTATTACAAAAATGCAATTATCTTGTTATTTTAAAGAAGAGAAATCAATACAAATGTTATTTCATTGTTAACCACAAAAACGTGTAATTGATTTTTGATTAATTATAGTATATTAAATTATAATATGATTTTTAAACTGTATTAGCAATAATTGCAGAAACTAGAATTAACTTTATTTATTACAACTTTTAAATTATAATTGTTGGAGTAAAAACACTACATGAGCACTGCCACCTTTATTTAAATATACATACATATGTTTTTCAGTTTTCTTTGTTATTGCTTGGCTTGTAGTAAAAACTGTTGTGTGTTACTAAAATAAGCGGGTTAATAGCTTCTTTGTCAATATAAAAATCTATTAGATTATGTAACCAGTCCATGCAAAGTTGAATTTTCTCATGCGATATTGACAAAGACTTACCGGTACTAAATATTAAATAAAATTATTGAATGTACTTTTAGGTTAGATAAGAAAAAGTAGTAGATAAAATGTCGAACAATGAGTTAAAAATACAAGTTGATAAGTTAGAAGGTCCTGAAGACTGGGCAAAATGGAAATAGCACACGAACATGGTATTTCGTGCTTATAACCTTGAAAGTATTGTTAATGGCGAATTGAAATGTCCTGTACTTCCAGTAACAAATGAAACTTCTGAACAAAAAAAGGAATGCAAACATGGATGCAGAATGATGCAAAAGCAGCAAGTATTATCGCAAGTGCACTGAACAAAAAAACAGCAGAATTAGTATTAACCTGTGCTCATGCAGCAGATATATGGGATAAGGTATGTGCTCGTTTTGAACGTAGTAGTACACAATGTTTGAATATGTTAATTAAATCATTTTTTCAAGCTAGACGGGATGACAAAGAAAATATTACTGTTCATGTAGCTAAAGGTTAACTAGTCGCTAGTAAAATCGCCAGCGTGGTCTGACTCAGAACCAGCGGCTGGATAATGAAAGCGGGCTAGTATTTCCAGCTGCTGGTTCTGGGTCAGACTATGCTGCCTGCTGGCGATTTTACCAGCGACTGCTAAACAGCCTAGTGTGACCGCGGATTAAACTGCAGAAGTTATTCATCCACTTTAATGCTGAATTAGAAAATCACAAGGAAAACAAGTTATCTGAAAGCATATTGAATGGAAGAATATTGTCAACCTTAGGAAGAGAGTATAATGATTTCAAAGACTTGTGGGATACAATTCCTACAGATCTGCAGAAATTAAATCTACTGATTGAAAAATTTTGTTGTATCAAAGCACGTGAATTATCGAATAAAACTGAAGTAAATGAAGTGGCTTTTATGGCAAAGGACACTAAAGTCGAGAATAAATCAGGTTTTAAAAAGAATGTGAGTTCCGAAAAACTTGCTCGTGCAAAACAAAAATTTCCCTGCAACAAATGTGGAAAAACTGGTCACTGGGCAGCAGAATGTCCCTCAAAAACTTTCAAAATGAGTTCAAATGGTAATGAAAAGCCTAAAACTGAATCTAAAGGTAAAACTACTGCTTTTATAGCCTATAGTTTGAAGGCCAATTATGAAAATAGCATTGAAGCTGATTACTGGTGCTGTGATAGTGGTACAGTACAGTCTCGCTAATCCGGACTTGACGAGACCGGACCCTGTCCGGATTAGTGAAAGTCCGAATTAGACGAAAAAAGCCTAAAAAATGCATACCGTTTGTGTTTTTAGTGAGAAAACGTATTAAAATTGGTGTTTTGGTACGGTAATACAGTATACAGTACATATCAGAAACCACATAATTAAATAGACTGGTCAAGTCGAACGCAAGAGAATGAAGCCAGTTTTAGAGTCAAATACTCACACAATATGACGGATGCAAGTCGCGAGCCGCCGGCGGCTTACCACATTACCCGCGAAACGAAGCTCGTGTTCTAACTGTTGTATGATATAAACTACAATAGCTAATTTTGTCAAAAAATACTTTTCAGAAAATGTAGCTTTTCAGCTACATTTCTCTTGCTTGCATGACGCACCTGCCCTAAAATCAAAAAATTTTCTTGCAATGCAACTCGCAAATTAAAAAGTATAAAAAAGTTTGGACTTTATTTGACTTTTAAAGTGCCAAACCATTTTTATTTTCAAATTGTGAACACACCATTAGCGTCCCACACTATTAAACTGTAAGTTTGTCAAATTTCAAAGATTTTCGAGCATTTTCAGCTATTGAAACCACAGGGTAAATGAATAGGGCGTACTGAAAATTTCACTCCACACGTCTAGCGAGAAACAAATCAAAAAGGGACTGTTGATTCGACAGATAGTTAGACAGTCACAGTCAGGTGTAGTGCGGCGAGCTGGTGTAGTGAGTCACTTCCTTGAAATACTGTGGGACAAAAGATAATTGGCTGACCCGTTCTATCCTCGGCTGAGCTTTCTCTTCAAATAAAAATAGCCAAGGACAAATTAACCCTTAACTATTTTCGCTCTCGGCAAACTTTAATTGCGTGTACTGTACCCAGTAAAATACTACAATTTCTATTTTTTTTTAGGGCTGTAGACTGTACTGTACTTCAAAGCACATTATTTCTCCTAATAAACATCAATTCGTGTCATTAACCAAGTTTTGTGTTCCTGAGAAAATATGTCTTGGTAAAAAAGATGCTGTAATGCAGTTAGCATATGGTCATGGTACTGTAAATGTTAAAGTATATAGGTATCAATAATGAATGGGAAAATGCCAGGTTAGAAAATGTTCGGTATGTACCTGATGCGAGTATTAATCTATTCTCAGTGAAAGCAGCGGCCAATAAGGGTTTTAAAACAATATTAGATGAAGAAACAGTTGAAATAGTTAGCAAATAAAAGCAAAAACTAGTTGCAACAGGGTATTTAAGTAAAGAATTGTATATCTTGAAAATGCATATGGTAAACCTAACATCTGCTGCACAAGTGAATCTTTCAAAAGAAAATGATATTCTACAGCTGTATCATGGGCGGATCCAGCCGCTTTACAAGGAGGGGGCTGTCTCGGGGGGGTCATAGAATATTTTTTTGGAATACAGTGCTTAAAAACGTCTTTTTAGACTTTTTCACGATTACCCATTTTGAATAGGAATTAAGGATTATATGCTTTACCCAAAAATAAAGTTTTATTATAACAAATTTTAGAGAATAAACCATAGAATTCTTGAAAATTTTAAATAGATTTATTCTAAAAACTTATTTCACTAAATTAAACAAAATTCTCACAAACGTATAGTATATAGTTCCAGCCAGACAGGAAAAGGTAATGACTAACGCGCCTAGGGCATTGAAAATGTACATATTTCACAAAAATACCCGAATAGTTCGGAACATTAAACCAGATTTTCCTTATATTAAACGAAAATATAGAACTTACACTTCAAATCGATATAAAAATTATTATACGAATACTGCATATAGATTTGTAGTAGATACATCGATTGCAAAATGTGCTTTCTCATTTTTTTAAAACTGTCCAATGGCAAGGGTTTACAGACAATTCATATCTAAGAAACTATAAGAGTGACGAATGATTAGAAGATTGTGGTAGAAAGTTAAAATCTTGACAAATCCAGTGGTAACCTTATCTTCTTCTCAAAACAAGTCTGCCTAACGATTATGTGCCTTTAAAAAGTGACGAGTTTGAGTCATTTCCTTATGCTTTCCTAGCGCGGTATCAATATTGATTTAGGCAACCACAATTTTACAACAATGATTACATATGTAAATATACTTTTTAGAAGAAATTTGTAAATACAAAAATTGAAGTTTAAAACCTTTTCTTTCCAATGGTTTTTGTTTTATTGAGATTTGATAATATTTAGTGGGTGGAATATTCTATACAAGTTGTGTTGTCTGAGACTACTCAATTGAGCAGTCAGAATAAAGTTACGTTAAGCAAATACTACGACATATGAACATTGATATTTCTGATGAAAAAGAAGATCTTTGTGATGGTTGTGCTTTGGGAAAAATGCACCGCCTACCCTTCAAGAAGAGACCTAGTCAATCCGAAGAAACGGCAGAATTGATTCTTGCTGATGTTAATGGACCGATGAAAACAACATCTTTAGGTGGATCGCGATATTATGTATGCTTTAAAGATGACTACAGTATTACAGAAGAATATTTTTTCTGAAAAAGAAGAATGAAGTAAGTAAAGCTCTTGAACAATTTCTAAATGAAGCTGCAACAAATGGACATACAGTCAGAAAATTTCAATGCGATGGTGGAGGTGAATTTATAAATAAAGAAGTTGTTAATGTGTTCAGTCGAAAAGGGATTGAACACATCATGTCACCACCTTACCTCCTCAGCAAAATGGCATAGCGGAACGAGAAAATACGACTACAGTAGAAGCTGCTCGATCTATACTTAGTGCAAGCAAGCTGCCACAATAAATGCTTTTTATTTGTTATGTAATTGACATTTTGTAAGTACAAAGTTTGAATTTTTTTCCTAACACAATAAAAAATTAACAATGAAAAATAATTTGCAAGCCGGATCCAAAATTGTATAAAGAATATTCAGTTTTTATTTCAACACTCAATTACAAAAGATAGACTTATAAAATGGTTTGAAATGAGGCAATGTCAAAGCGTTCAGCTGCAAGAATTGCACTGTTTAGATAGGGATATAGTGAGAAGCGGTTGCGTTTCCGGTTGCTTTCTCGTTTTCTGGAGCAGACCCTTAACAAAACGTGACAAAATGTAAAATTGGTTTATTTTTATATGTATCTTGTAAGAAATAAATTTACAAAATATCGGCTCTCTAGCTTTAAGGAAAGTATAAAAATGAATATTTATTGTTTTAGGGGTTGTTATCACATTTTCACCCCTTAGCATAACGTGACACAATGTAAAAATAGTTTACTTTTTATATGTAACGTGAAAGAAATAATTGTACAAAATTTGCTTTAAAATAGCTTTCTAGCTTTAAGCGAAGTTTAACAAACAATACTTATTGTTTTATTAGTTGTTCCAACCTTTAAAGGAGAACTATTTCAAAATCCTTTCTTAGTGCACCTCTAGCTCCTTTGACAAATACGTGTACAAAATTTCACGTTCGTAGATGGTAGGGTTTTTGAGATATATAACAAACAATATTTATTGCTTAAACCCTTAAGGGCTAAATATTTTAAAATCCTTTTTTATTGCGCTTCTAGCGTCTATGTGCATTATGGGTAGCAAATTTCACGTTCCTAGGTGGTATGGTTTTAGAGATACTATGATCAGTGAGTATAGATTCCGTAAGACGCATACATTGATGGCAATCTTTGGCTTATGTCATACAAAAATATATGGGACCTTCTTGGGATCTACCTTAATAGAATACAATTCAAATTATCCAAATCGGTTAAGCCGTTTTCGAGAAATCAGTGAACATACATAAAAAAATTTTAAAAACATATGCGTCGAACATAGAACCTCCTACTTTTTTGAAATCGGTGAAAAATAGATTCACCTATCTTCGTTCCAGTATTGGAGTGCTGAAATTATCAGCTAAAGTCTAGCATGTAGTGTTTTGGAGGAAGTGTTGGAGTAAAAACACTACATGAGCGCTGCCACCTTTATTTAAATATACATACATATGTTTTTCAGTTTTCTTTGTTATTGCTTGGCTTGTAGTAAAAAATTTGTGTGTTACTAAATATATTGTTCCTTCATTTTTTGTATTTCTTTAAATAAAATATTTATGAAACTTAATAAGCGAGTTAATAGTTTCTTTGTCAGTATAAAAGTCTATTAATAATAAGGCATATTATTCTAAACCAAATGTCCAATATTTGTAATTCTTTAAAACTTGTATATTGTTTGTTCCAGAAGTCCTGTACAAAAAATGATTATTGAAGATCCAGTTTTAAAAGGTTTTTATTTATGTTGGACAAGTGTGTTAACTTGACGTTGGTGTATTTTATAAGGTCCCATTTCTCTTTGTATTTTTAATTGTATTATTCAATATAGTTGTGATCATATCATTAAATGATAAAATAAAATATCTATTTGAGGAATATGTTATTATTTTTAAGTCTTCAGAAAATCACAATTTTTAATAAGCAAAAATTGTATTATAAAACAATTACTCATATTAAATATTATTACTTTGTTTTATTTCTAAGATTCAACATGTTTTTATTGTCTCAATCTGTGTGTAATTTGATTGCTGTCTCTAAACTGTAAGAAACAATGTTCAAATGTTTTAAAGGTACCGAAGTGTGAATAAAATAATGTTAAAATGTTGTATCTGATAATGGTAATGTTTTTAATTATCTTATTACAAGTAGAAAAAAAACTTTCAAAATGCTGCCTATTGTTCAATAAGAAAATCAGAGTTATTGTGAATGTGTTCAAACAGCATTACGATTAATGTTCAAAATACAGTTCTCATTTATTTAGTGCTTTAGATGATCAATGTTTCTGATTCCTTTTCTACTTTTAACTTGCCCCAAAAATTTAAACTTGTAGTGAGCAGGGAAACCCATTCTACGCAACCACGATGACCAAACTAGCTTGGATAATAATGTTTATCCAACCAGTTTCTCACTGATTGCTTAATGGGGACAGTTCCTGTCTTGCTGGAACCATTCAGGCCCTTGTACCTATAGTAAGTCAAATTAACTGATCGTCTTATATGGACAACTAAAACTTATTTATACCACAATCCACACCAAACCATCACTTCAGTTGCACCATGTTGATATTGTTAGGAATAAACCAGTGCGTATTGGTTACGGACCAAAATTACAAATTGTATGTGTTCACCTTCCCATTTACATAAAACAAATCTTCACCACTTAAAAGACAATTGTTGAAAAATTAGTACTGATAACCAGACTCTCCAAAAACTGCTCACATTTTTATGCGGTATTTGGAATAATCTCCACTTATATCTTAAATTTTGTGGATTACAGCTAGAGTTAATCCTAGTTCAAAGATGTCTCGGTTTGTTGACTTTTGTATGCTTGCAATTGCTTCCACAAGCATTTCTTTTGCTTAGTCTAAATCTGTTGATCACCAGCATAGGTTTTATCATTCGTCTCAGGATGACTTATTGAAGTCGTCTGCCTCTTGCTGACATGCCTTTTTTTTTCTTTTTTTTCCCCCGCAGCGAATGTGGAAGCTCTACCAGCCAACACCAAGAGCCGGCACTCCCAGTAGTGTGACGCTCTCATCCACTAAACCACCTCCGCTTTACCATCTTACATCACACTGGAACTGCTACCAGCATTACTTCAGTGAGATGTTGTCTAAATTTCTGTTTATTTCCTATTGCCTAAATTGTACTATTCTCCACAGGTTAACTGTATGGATCTTGGCTCTCTTTTTACTGAAGTATTGTTCTAGCAAAATCATTTATTGCTTTCCAGTTTCTTCTACTCTCTACCATGATCGGTATGAGTGAGGACACATCAGGCATAAAATTTATATTTTTCTTTAGGTCTTCTCTTTCCCGCATCCACCTTGGACATTGAAAAAGTGTATGCTCTACTGAGTCCACTATTTCTTCACAATATCGGCAGGCTGGTGTGTCCCTTATCCTAAATCTATGGAGATAACCACCAAAATCTCCGTGACCCGTCAATACCTGTGTTAAATAAAAATTTGTGTCCCCAAACCTCCGGTTAATCCACACCCTAAGGTCTGGAATTAACTTCCTAGTCCATGACCCAGTAGCACTTTGCCTCCATCTTGACTGCCACAAATCAATAGTTTATTCCCTCAGCTCTTTGGGGACAAGGTTTCCTTGGCTTCTCCTTCTGGCACTCTCACTCACCAGCAAATCAATTGGTGGTACACCTGCATGTACGATTGCTGCCTCCGTGCTAACAGTCCTATATGCGCTAATTGTGCGTAGTGCCATTTTCCTCTGAACGCTAATAACCATCTTTTTAAACTTCGAGTATTTTAAGGCATCCATCCATATTGGTGCAGCATAAAGCATAATAGAATATGCAGCAAACATGAGGACCTTACGCTTAGATGATCTGGGTCCGCCTATGTTCCTGAGGACTCCTTCCAAAGCTTTTACCACTTTCTCAGCTCTTGCAGTAACGCTTCTCACCTGTTCTGTCATTCTGAGGTTATGGTCGAAGATTACTCCTAAATATTTCAGACACTTGCCCGTTGTCACTTCTGAATCACAAGCCTTAATCGTGAGGGATCGTATTGATCTCCTAGCAACCAAGAGTGTAACTTCTGTTTTATGGGTTGCCAATTCCAGGCAGTGTTCCTTTAACCATTTGGATATCATCGAGATTGCCACATTTAACCCATCTTCCAACTCCAACTTGTTCTTCCCATTAGCCACAACTGCAATATCGTCCGCATATGCAATGACTTCTACTCCAGTTGGGAAGTCCAGTCTCAGGACACCGTCATAATATATGTTCCACAAGAGAGGCCCTAGGACTGATCCTTGTGGGACCCCGCAGGACATGTACAGCTCCTGAGTGTCTCCTAAAATTACTTTTCTACGGTCGAGATAGCTCATAATCATTCTGATTAGATATTTTGGAACAGCCTTCCTCTTGAGTTCCTCGATTATTCCATCCCAGGTTGCGCTGTTAAAAGCATTTTTAACATCTAGTGTGGCCAGTGCACAAAAACCACGATTCTTATAGTTACCGCGATTCACCCTTGCAGCAATGTCTTTTACGGCACTCATCGCATCCAACGTTGAGTGATTCTTTCGAAAGCCATGTTGCCTATTTGCTGACATGCCTAGCTTTAACGTCCACTTAGCAATATCAATTCTACACTTTCACTCCTAAAAACATTTTTATGTTTAACCCTCCAACTGCTGATTATCGCGATCGCGATAGGTTTGGGTGCGTTTACAGTGCTATTATCGCGATCGCGATAGCTTTAAACACGGCTTACTAAATCTGTCACAAAATCGTCAAATATCAGCTGAATGGCACAAATCTTACATAGTTCTACTCATAATGAAGTAATCTATCACATATCCACAGATGAAACTTCATTTCTTGAAATGTTGTTTTTTTTTTTAGTGTTTTTATTTTTAGCGAACATGTGTTTTTCAGTAAAAAGTCCTGTTTTTTACATAGCGCAACATGATAGTTTTTCATAATTTCTGTGTCCCTGAATAAAAATAAGTGCTAAAAATTAACATTTCTTGATTTATTACAATATTTGGCACATTTTACTAATAAGGAAAAATAATGTATCTCTTTATGGAATAGAGCTGTGAGGTCACTAAGTAAGTTTTTATATTTTCGAAAGAAAAAATTGTTACATAAACATGGAAAAGACATCAGCTGATAAGGAATAAGTTTATTTTTATATTTTGTTATTATTCTATGATTCATTCTCTAAACACTGATATATAATACATCATGGTTTGTGTCTGAATTACTTATGTAAAAAAAAAAACCTTATGTCTATGTCTGTGACCCCTAATTTGGCTTAGCACTGGGGGGAAAATGATCAGCAGTTGGAGGGTTAAAGAAACAAAAAGTTTTTTTTTTTCTTGTTTGCAAAAAGGCAGGCTTGGAATCTATCCACGAAGCCTCGCACTACTCTGTTTATTAATTTATTTTTTCCTTGGTAATTTCTGTATTATCTTAACTTTTTTTTTTCCTTCCTGTGGTTACCTTTTTAATTATTTTATAGTACTTTGTATCATTTACTAATTTTTTGTGTTTTGCGCTACATTTCTCTATTTATAGAAGATAAAAATTGGTTTAAAAAGTTTAAGTAAGGTAAAATGATGGCATAAGTCCAATTATTGCTTATATTTAATAAGCAACAATAAATTTAGTTATTACAATTTGTATGCACAGCTGATTAGTTAGAAATCAAACCAAACAGCTGATTAATCATGTCAGGCTTTATATTCTTTTACAAATTAAAAGCTATTATATCTACAAATTAACAATGACAACTACAGTATTTTAATTAAGGTAGTTGACAAAAAAAGTACGAAGTTAGAAAAAAACTTAAGAATAAAATGTGCGAGGTTAAAAATAAGTACCAATATGTTTGACATGCATATAGGCTACATTTAGTTTTAACAATTAATTAATTGTAATACAAAGACTTCAAGTGATCTTAAAATCTAAAACACAAGTTTCTGGTCTTGTTAATCTATATAAAAAAGTTAAATTTATTTTTTAGAAGTAGGAAAATAAATTCATTTGAAAATATTAAGATGTTAATATCTATTTAACATTGTAAAGCAAAAAAGTTGGTTTCTTTATTTTGAATATAACTCAAGAATTACTTATCCGATTTTGATAAAAATTTTGTTGATGTGTTAATTTTGTTCTTAATGTATTTGCTTTATAACAGTTTGATTAATGAAGACAGGCAGTGCAGTGACTCATAGAAATAGCCAAAAGCTGGATTCAAACTGTTGAACCCTATGACAATGCACCTTGTCAACTGAGCTATTGTTGCTCTCCTGATATGTTAAGGATTCCTGGACTCTATGTTTTTACACTGGATAAACTGTTAAATATACAAACCAGCAAGTTATAAAAGAAATTCAAATATCTACTTTGATTTACAGATTTTGGTTTATTATATTTGTTTTTGCAAGTTCAACGATATCTAGGAACATTTTGGGACTGGTTTTTTTTTTTTCTTTTCTCTGATATATTATACAGGGTATTAATTAAGTCCTGAAATGGCTTAATAACTTTTGAAAATCAACAGTTATATAAGTGAAATTTTGCACATCTTAATTGCTGTTAGGAATGACTTTTCTATGTAGTTTGCAAACCACTCCAAGGGCAGTCAAAAAAGTTTTTTTTTATTGACAGCCTATTTCAAATTTTACATAACTTTAAACAACTTATTTTGCGAACAATACCGCAAACCAGATTTCAAAATTTTGATCCAGTCAAAATTGATGATCATGTAAACGCCTCGAGGCTCAAAACTTTAATCACTTCAATCCTTCGAAATTACTTGTAGAAAATCGTTGGCTGAGTGTATAAAGTATATTACGGCTATTCAAATGTAGCCGCAATAAGAGTAGCACCAAAAACATTGCATTACTGTTATCTAACAGTGCACTTAGGTTGTTAGCAATAACACTGCTATTGTTGCTACATTAGTACGGTAGTTATGTTATTTAACTGGAACAACGTTTTGAAATCCAGTTGTGACATTGTTCTCAGGAAAATGTGACTATAAAAAAAGTCTGCTATCAAAGCTTTTCTCCAGACTCCTGGTAAAGCCGTCCCACTTGGTAGTTGCGGAGGGCTGAGTAAATGGAAAAAGAATTCTTGAGCACTAAAGTAATTAAAATGAGCAAAGGCTCTTTTTGTTAAAAAGTTATAAAGCCATCCCAGGACTTAATTGACATGCTGTATTTATAACAGATGTATTGGCAACTGCTGTACCCAGCACTTCTCTATATGAAAAATAAAATAAGCAACTTGTTTCAAGCTTTATAGACCTATTGATAAAGTGCATAATATTATCATCAGCAAGTATAGATAAAAGTTTTTCTACTTTTATCCAACACATAATCATTCTATGTTTAATTTGTATATTACTATACACGTATAGGCTTGGACACCTCTTCCTTGCAAGCAGTCTGTCATAAACTTAGTAGTAAAATGATGTAATTACATATAGCACATATTGAGGAAAGAAAGTTTTAAGTAAGCTATTCACACTCCTGCATAAAGGTCTGTATGCAGTATATTAGCAGAATGGTGGTGGAGGATCTATCAGATGCCGGCGGTGTAATGCCATGCATAATATAAACATCTAGACAATTCTCAGTCCTGCAAGCATTTTCAATTAGAATTAGCAACCCCCAAGCAGGAGTGTAGCCAGCCCACTTACATGAAGAAATGTTTGGGTTTTATAAACAACCAATAATGTAGAACTTTATGATTTGTACAAGTTTTAAAACAGTTTGAATTTATTAAATCTATAGTAGCAAATAGATATCTTAAAATACTTAATGTGTATTTGTAAATATAAAATAACACTTTGCACATAATAAACAAATGTTACTTCCTTTCTATGTTACATCATTACTTAATTCACCTTTGCTAATCCTTCTAAGGTATTGACAATAAGGGTACAAACATAGTGGAGCATCGAGTTCAAACTTAGGTGCAGTGCACACTGGAGAAACAAGTTGCATTTGAACTTATTTGAAACACGGAAGAAACGGTTTTCATCACTTTCGTGATGGATTCCGATAACGACCATGCGGTTTTGTTTTTGTGGTGGCTGCAAAATAAGAAAAAAAAATCGGAAGTATTGGGTTCACCCATTGATCAGGGATCGGCAATACACGTTGTAGCTCGTGAACTTAGAAGTGATCCTGTCAAATTTAAAGATTTGTTTAGAATGTGGAAGCCATTTTTTGTTCGTTTGGGGAATTGGTTCATCCATAATCGCCTTACGTGCCTGCATGTTGTACAATTAAATCAGGACATCAGAAACTGTTCCATATACAGTATACTTTAAAAACACTTTTCTGACATTGAAACCAGTCATGAAAATCAACATTCGCTTATTGATTCAGAAACAAATTTCAGATCAGGGAATATCTTAATAAATATTTTTTGATTCCTGGCATAGTAATTCCTTGGCAGTTGATTCATGACAAAAGCAATTATTAGGTATCCACCTCAGTTTATTGTTACCTAATAACAAAGTAATTCACTTTTTTACCTTTCAATCAATTACCTTAGATGTTGGAAGTAGATTATAGGTATTTACCTAAGCATTAACATAGTACTTGGGTTCAAATTTTGTCTGTCTGCATGTTTTTAAAGTTGATGTAATCTTCATCTCTTTTGTACTTATACTTAAAAACATAATAAATACGTGATTTTTCCACTTCTCATAGCGCTGCTTCCCATTCACTTTTAACTTTCTCCCTGTTGCTGTATGCCTAGAGCTGGAAATCATATAGACACGGTTGTTTTTCAACAACTTCTGCCAATCTCATTTGAAATGAAATGTCTGCCATTTATTTACTGACCACAGTACAGGTGCTTCACAATTACGAGGGTCGTCCAGAAAGTAAAGAACGAATGAGCATTGCGCAGTGCAGATTCCCCACTACTGCAATTACGTGCGTGGCCGCTTGCCCCTTCCTTTCTCTTCAGTGTGAGGTGAGTCTCGTTGCTGTGTGGTCACGCTACTTGTTTTCGCAGCGTTTTAAAATGGCGGCGCTAATCGAAAATCCCGCCAAATGTGAAGTACGGAGTGTAATCCGCTTTTTGAATGCACAAAAAGTTAAGCCCATTGAAATTTATAGGCAAATTAAAGCTGTCCATGGTGAAGATGTGATGAATGAGTCATCAGTAAGAAAGTGGTGTATCATGTTTAACCAAGGAAGAACTAACGTCCATGATGAAGATCGGAGCAGGAGGCCATCACTAGTCACGGATGAACTGAAGCAAATAGTTGAAGAAACAATTCAGGAAAATCGACGTTTCACTTTGACGACTTTACATGACTCTTTTCCTCAAATTTCACGATCACTTGATGCAGTACATGCAAGGGTTATTGAAATGTAATTAAAAGAAAACATAACCCGTTCGCAATTGAAACTCTAATTAAAATTTAGGCCTATGTTTATCTTTTTGTTTGTTTTCTTTTTTCTATTATCTTATATAAGTATAAATTAATAATTGAAAAAAATACCTAGTTGAAATTGTGTTGTTGGCTTCCGGAATATTCCATTGTATATTTCATGTTAGCCTAGCCTAGAAAATTCCAGATAGATCCATAGGTTAAACATACGATATCAGTCTACCATTATTAATGTCTATTTCATGGTTATTCATTTCGTTACTATGGTGATATGAAAACAAATAAAATAATGTTCTTGTTTGTAATAAAAAAAAAGATTTAAATATAGTGTTGTGACTGTTTAGATTTGTAGCATTGTATGTGATTTGAGTTAAATAAAGTGTGTCAACAGTGATATCGTAGTTTTATTTAAACGAATCAGTGTTTCGACGTTAAATTGGCGACCGTGACAGGATTAAAAGAAAACAACATGAAGAGCCTAGGAGAGCTGAAGAAAGGTGAATTATGCGAGGAATTAAAGAAAGGGGGTTTGGAAGAGGCTGGAACTAAAAATGATCTGTATTTACGTCCAAGAGAAGCATTGATAGAAGAAGGAAAAAACCCGGATACGGAAAAATTTGATACTAAATCGGTAAGTGAGAATTTGGCTCTTTTAAGACTTTTAGAAGAAATTAGAGAACAAAATAGTCGAATTACAGAACAAAATAAGGAATTGAAAAATGAAATTTCGAATGTTAAAGAACAAAATAAGAATTTAAAAGACGAAATTAGCAGCCAGGTTAGGGCCACTATAGAGGAAAATTTAGGAGCAATTAATAGAAAAGTTTCCGATTTAGAAGAAGGCTTGGAAACTGTTTCTGGAAGGGTCCAGGCTGTAGAAGATAAGGTAGAGTCTAGTTTAAGGGAAGCCTCAAGTAGTATTAAAGATGTTAAAGGAAGAGTAGATAAGATTGAAGGAAGGTTAGGTGTGAAAGAAGCTGATTTGAAATTACAGATAGAGAGTATTTTATTTGGGCTAATCCGGTAGCTATTAACACTGGGTCAAATGTCTCTGTGGATCCCAGGGTCATAAGAGAAAGCCTGCCAGAATATCATGGTGGATTAGAGGAGGATCCAGAATTGTTCCTAAACAACTCAACAGCTTTACTAAAACGTTCTAATCTACCTAACGAAATATTTGTCCATATTCTCACTCAACAACTTAGGGGACCGGCAGCTACCTGGTGGAATAATTTACGGGGTCTAAATTTGGATTGGGAGTCTTTTAAAGAAGAATTTACATCTCGATTTAATTCAGTGGAGATTCAGGCCGCAGCCAATAAAAAATTTTTAACCGAGACCCAACCTACCGGAATGCGGGCAGGCGCATTCATTATTCAGAAATTGCAATTGTACCGACGATTACACCCTGACAGTAATGGCGATGATGACCTGCCATATATAATTGATCTGTTAGAAGATAAGATTCGTCATTTAGTTAACGTGGCCCAACCGAAGACATTTAATGACTTACGGAGTATAATTCGAAAATTAGAAGAAGAACATAGGATAGGGAGGAATGAAGAAAAGGACCGTAAATGTTATAATTGTAATAAAATAGGGCATTTACGAGATAAGTGTCCTCAGAGGGAAAACTAAAATGGGACCTGTCTAAGCTGGGGAGGGCTGGTCCTGGGTGCTTAGAGGTACCCCAGCACAAACATAAATTTATTCAAGATAAGAAGAATAACGAAAGTGAGAGATGGCTGGGCGAGGACTGCATAGGACAAATTCTAAGCATTCCGGATCACTGCCACCCAGCTATCCAATTAGTAATCAAGGACGTGACATACACCTGTATCTTAGACACACAAGCTAGTGGTTCATTTGTTAGTAATCGCATAATAAATAGTTTTCCGAAGCCGAAAGAAAGTAGAAATCACATAGTCAATGGCGCAGTAGAAGGCATTAGTTATAGGGTTGTTGGACAGACTATCTTGAGAGGGAAGTGTGCCAGCATGGACATAGAAATAGATGTGTTAGTTATCGATAATTTAATGCCGGATGTGATACTAGGACATGATTTCTTGGAAAAATATCATGTAATCATTGACTATACAGCAAATGAGATATTTATGGAAGTAGACCATAGGAAAAGAGTGGCTTGGTATAACGGAAATCTGTCAATGAATAGAGACAAAGAGGAAGGTACGGAAATCGAAGGAAAATTAAACATCGGACCACTTAACAACCAGCAGGGATGCCAACTTAAAAATTTATTGAATCAATACCCAGAAGTTATAACAGAGAAAATTGGTTATACTAATACAGTGAAACATAAAATAGTGTGTAAGGATTATGAACCTATTAAACAGAAATCGTATCCAATGAATGCAGACAAACAAAATTTTGTGATTAAGAAAATTCAAGAAATGGAGGAACAAGGATTAATTGAACCATCTCAATCTGGCTGGGCATCACCAATTGTTCTACCGAAGAAAAAGAACGGCGATTATCGACTCTGCGTCGACTATCGAAAATTAAACAACAAGACTGTGAACGACGCCTATCCAATGCCCGACTTAAAGGCTATGTTGAAGAGAGTGAATGGTGCTACCATCTTCACCACGATAGATTTGAACTCGGGTTATTGGCAAGTGGAAGTTGAAGAGACGTCGAGACCACTCACCGCCTTCACAACACCCAGAGGTTTATACCATTTCAGAGTGATGCCTTTCGGGTTAAAGAATGCTCCAGCAACTTTTACGCATCTTATGGAGGAAGTTTTGTCTGGATACACCGGTGAATTTTGTCAGGTATACCTAGATGATATTTTGATTTATAGCAAGGATTTTAATGCACATCTTGTACATCTAGCAAAAGTTTTAGAAAGGCTTAAAATACATGGATTAACTTGTCAGCTTAAGAAATGCAATTTTGCGTCCTCGAGAGTAGAGTACCTTGGCCATGTTTTGACACCGGAAGGATTAGAGAGACAACCAGAAAAGAATAAAGCCATAGCCGAAATGGAACGACCTCGAACAAAACGACAAGTTCGCTAATTCCTTGGTACCTGTGGTTGGTATAGTAGTTTTGTTCCCCAATTTGAGATAAGAGAAGCTCCATTAACTGATCTACTGCATGAAAAGAAACCGTTCAAATGGACTGGAAAAGAAGAAAAAGCATTCCAAGATTTAAAGAGAACCATATGCGACGCACCTAGACTAGAGCATCCAGATCCGTCAAGAATGTTGTGCCTGCAAACTGACGCCAGCGATTTAGGGTTAGGTCCAGTTTTATTCCAAGAAAACAAACAAGGGGGCAGAGACATCATAGAATACGCCAGCAGAAAAATTCAACCTGCCGAGAAAAATTATTGTACAGCCGAGAAAGAAGCATTAGCAGTAGTATGGGCTGTTGGAAAGTTTCGGGGCCATCTAGAAGGAAGAAAATTTAAATTATATACAGACAATTCGGCGCTTCGTTGGTTAAACTCATTATCTGGAACTAAGTCAAAGTTAATGCGAACTAGTATAACCGTTTGACACCGCTATGTGTATAGGCTTTTGTCACTTCCTCTTTCTGCAGAAGACTTTGATAGTGAGGTGTCAATATTAAACACATAGCGGTGTCAAACGGTTATACTAGTTCCATAATTGATAGTATAGTACATAAGCACAGGAATAAGAAGAAAAACAATATAATAATGCCTGCATTGTTAAACAAAGAAACAAATAAGAAGAAGTTTATCTCCACAGAGTTTGGCAATTTTTTGAATCATGCTTTACACAATGAATTAGCTAAAAACAACGTCACCTTAACTTACTCAACGAACAATAAATTACAGACTAAATTACAACATAAAGTTTGTACCAAAATCTTAGCTGAGTGTACTGGAGTTTACAAATTGAATTGTGACGACTGTCCTAAATATTATATAGGTCAAACCGGTCGTTCATTTGGGAAGAGATTCAAGGAACATTTGCCGAAATCTAAACATACTTCAATAACATCTAATTTTGCTGCACACCTAATTGACTACGATCATAAATACACGGACTTACACACCAACATGGAGGTGTTAAAATTTTGTGAAAAAAGTAAATACATAAGTGTATATGAAGAATTTGAGATATACAAGGCAGTAAAAATGGAACCGCATAATGTCCTAAATGACAAGTTATTGTTCAATTCCAACTTAATATTTGACACTGCAATGAAAGTACCAAATGACTTTATATAGGAGTGGGGATTATCATCGATGTTTGGAGGGGATCTTGACCTTAGTTCTGACTCCGCATCTGTGATGACCACATGGGACGGGTGTTCCAATTTGTGTTAAATGTGTACATTGTTTGTGTGTTTTGTATTTGTGCTGTTATATGTCTGACAATTTTTTAATGTTAATGACGACCTCTTAGGAGTGATAATTTCACCTGATGATGGATGAGTGATATCATCTGAAACCGCGGTAGTGTGTTTTTTCACATAAGTGGATCACTTGACGGACATAAAAGGTAATATTTTATTATTAATTTATTATTTTTTGTTTTTATTTAACCATGCTAAAACGTTCTTTACTTTGTGGACGTCCCTCGTATTATAGAAATTATTATGAAAATGAACGTGAGCATAAACACGTGAAACTGAAGTAACAGGAAACCGTTTCTCCGAGGTTCGCAAAATCAATGAAACTAAAGTTTCATGAAACGCAACCCTGTGTTAATCTTATCTATCTGTTACCAAGCAACTTCAGTTTCTCCAGTGTGCACCTAGCCTTAAGCTGTGAATCAAGCGGGAAGTTTTAAGATGCAATTCATGAAGAACTGCTTGACTCGGATTTGACAAATTTAAATACACATCAAATTTATTGAGTCGCAGCTCCACTATGTTTGTACCCTTTCTGTGTTTGCATTACTGATTTACATATATCTAAATGAAATGCTATAAAATCATAAGTCTTTAGTTCATGACTGTCTAATCTTCGAACAAACATTCAGTGATAACCATTATTAATTTCAAATTATAAATCAATAGGCTTATTTAAAGTCCAGCGAAAATAAAATTATTAGACTTATGCTGCTTTATGAAGGTTTAAGTAATGCTGCTGCCCCTTTCTGTCTACTCTATAGTACCAATAGATTGCTGAGTGATTTAAGCAAAACTTTCAGTTTAAAACAAATTATACATTTTTGAACTGATATGGGGGTGGGGAATTCTAATAAAAGATAATTTTTTGGAATTTTATATTCAAGAATTATGCTATCTAAATCAAAAGCAATTTGAACATACAAATCATTTTAGTCTGCTTAAATTCATCTGCAACTTTTTGAAGTTTATGGGGAAGGAATTACGAGCAAGAGATGTGTGTGATTAAACTATGGTAGTTATTTATTAGAAGAACTGATGTTCTCTATCTGGATGCCTGACCGTTATTACTGAGGACCGGACAAACCATTTAAAAGGCACTTCACAAAGAGTAATGATGTCTAACGTAAACTGGAATGTTCTCTATGATATGACAGATGCGGAATCGGCATATAATTTGTTTCTTTTGTCAGTATTTGATGAGGCATTTTCTCTTAGACCGGGGAAAGTTTGTTCAAAAAATGTAAATTCTTGGATGACACAAGGGTAAGAAATTCATGTAAAAAGAAAAGAATGTTACTTGAAATGACTAAAGTGTACAGTGGTGAGGCACTTCTGACCTACTACAGGCTCTTTTGTAAAACATTGCTAAAACTTATTATTGCACCTAAAAAACAACACAATGATAATTTTATAGAAAAGACTTCGAATAGATCGAGGGCTGTCTGGGATGTTGTTCGTAAGGAAACAGGTAAATTAAATTGGGGGCCCATCAATGTATTACAAAAATATTGATCAGGGAAGAGAAATTGTTGATTATAAATGTATGGCAGACTCCTTTAATGTTTTTTTTTGTTTGTTAATATTACAAAAGGACTTAGCCAAGGTAAAACAAAGGCATTGGAACTCCTAAAATTGAACAATAAAAATTATCATCTACTAATGAAATAGAAATATTAAAAATATTCAAAAAATCTAGTGGGTGGGATAATGTATCGGATAACATTTTGAGGGCGGTGGGACAGGCTTTAAGTCAGCCACTGCCATATATTATAAATCTATCTATGAAAGTATTTCGTTCTAAGTTGAAGTATACAGCAGTGGCGCACCGAGGCTTTGGCCAGGTCAGAATATAAGCTCAGGTCAGAATATATATATATATATTCAACAAATCCTAAATGGATGAAAGTTCTTTAACCTATCACAAAGTCTGAAACATTATATATTTTTTTAAAGTGAATGGTGATGGGCTTGAGTCGAACAATAGTGCAATATAAACAAAACATTCTTTCCGCAAGATCACCCCGCACTGACCTTGAGTGACAATCTAGCCAACACCCCAACGCGCTGCCTTTTAGGCCCATGTTATACGATCGCTGATAGCGCCACGTTTTCAACATCGCGTTAACGTCAGTTAATTCGGTAAAAGGAATTACTGTGGGCCATTTAATACGAACGCTATCAACGCTGGTGAATTTAAATTAAACGGGCGTTGAGCATTGAAAACGCCGAACAAAGTTATACGGAGCGAAGCCACCAGAGAGGACACAGTAGAATAACTACTAGAAAGTAGTTATTTTTTATTTCGAAGTGATTTTTGTGTACTTCAAAATGTACACGAGCGAGCCGAGACAACACAGACGGAGTCGATTTTTCCACGCTCTGACAGCATACCGGATCGGGTCAATTCGGCTCCACTCCACGCGGGTTGGGTATAGATATAGCCACAGGTCAAAACCAGAAAGAACGTTCGATCTCTTCCACTGTTCGTCCAAATTTTGCAATTAATGGTAGTTGTGACAGTAGTTGTGTTGAGGTGGAATGCGCTTGTATACTTCCGACACAAGTCGGAACGGTGCGGGTTTGTTAGATTTATCCACTGCAACGGATTTCCGCGACGGACCGGGTCGGCTCGACTAAGCTCAGCTCGTGTAAGAATAACTGAAGCTTGATACACGATTTGAAAGCACTGGGTGTGTACCCCACCATCTAGCCCTCTTGATACACAATTCCTCATATGTTTCTATTATTTGTAAAACACCTAGACAGAATGACTGAATGGTTTCCATTTTGGAAGTGATGGACGCAACATTGACAAAGCTTCAAAAACGCTGTGTAAACACGGGACCCTACGTTACCAACATCGCGCTTTCAACATCCTGTATAACTTGGGAATTTATCGCCCGGTTTTCAGTATTATCAACGCGACGCTAATCAGCGCTCGCATACCGTCAACTCATGAACCAGACCGCCGAGACTCAAACATCACTGTAAGAAAATCATGGTTGCGTAGGGTAAGAATCATATTTATTTAAAAAGGAACGATTATTTTTTCGTGATCACATCACGAAATTAATAATAAATAATGTAATTTTTAATTGAATATCAACTACATATTCAACGATCGATTAGTTTAAATACAATCCACATTACTAAAAAGACCTGGGAGGGGACAGGTCCCGTTTGTCCACTCCCGTCGGTGCGCCACTGGTATGCAGTAATTAAACCAATTCATAAAAAAAGGAATCAATACGAAATGGGAATTTACAGACTCATATCTCTTTTATAAACTTTTTCAAAAATATATGAAAAAATAGTACAGCATCGTCTAACTCTATATTTGGAAAATATATTCTATCTGAGGCTCAGTTTGGGTTTAGAAAAGGTCGGTCTACTTCTGCAATATTTGACTTTTAATTTATTTTATTATTTGCCATTCCGACTACTGTTATAAATCAATATAATTTGAACAACTTACCGTCGTCAGTAGTCAAATTTGCCGTATGTCAGCCATTAATGGCTGAATAGCCGAAACGGCCGTCGTGTACATACGGCAAATTCTGAATTCTACTGACGACGGTAAGTTGTTCAAATTATATTGATTTGACTTTTATAAACAAATACTCAGAGCTGGGATGACTCACAGTATGTTCTTGGACTGTTCTGTGATTTATCCAAGGCCTTTGATTGTGTGAATCATGATATCCTATTAGAAAAAATTCAATTTTATGGTATACAGGGAATACCTTTAACATGGTTTAGATCCTATTTAGAAAATCTTTATCAAATTGTCGAAATTAAAAATAACTTCAAATTCTTATCAGACCCAATCTTAAACAAATCAGGAGTGCCACAAGGCTCAGTTCTTGGTCCTGTCCTATTTTTATTATATACTAGTGTACCCAGCAATGCTTCACTATTGCTTGATTTAATTTAACCCTTTCAGTGCCAAAGTCCTGTTTAACCGGACGTTTCAAAGTGCCAACGTCAGCTTGGACAGGACGTTTGAAAATGTGCGAGAAATGCCAACGTCCAATTGCGCCGGACTTTAGGAAAAAAAATCAAAAAATTATTATTGTTGTTAATATTTTATATCAATCTTCTAAGAAAGAATAGTTTTTTCTGTTTTACGTAAGATATAGTATATAAAATCAATGTATGTACATTCCTGGGTTTTCTTAGTTATTAAAAATTTTTAAATTATATGTATTTTTTTAGTAAATATATATATATATATATATACATACATAAATACCCTAGTAAAATTATGCAAAACAGCCACAGCCGGAGATCAGATATCTAGTCATATCCAGTCAGCTTGGAAGCGAGCAAACCACCGTTTGCTTTACTTCCGCCCTCCTTCCTTCAAACCACAGATATGATTAGATATCTGGTCTCCCTAGCCTAGATTCAAACCCAGCATCTTCTGATCAGGAAGACGCAACGTTATCCACTAGGCTAAGGCTTGATTAAATAAAACTGACAATTAATAAAACTTCAGTTACTTTACTATCGGTATAAATAATATGTATAAAGTAAAAGATAGTTTATCAGCACCATCTAGGAGTGGTTATAGGAAGTTTGCTTGGTTGTTCTTAAGTTTGAATCTGTATAAGTTGTATTAATTCGTGAGAGGTTTAGTTATTCTTTTACTAATTTGTCATTTTTGTTTGATGTGCTAAATATTTTTTTAAATTTTATCAAAAACTTTTGTTAAGTTAAGAAATTTTATTTTTTCTAATTTTTTTGTTATTAAGGTGTTAAGAGTAGTAGATATTATTTATAGATCTATTAGAAGAAAAACAAAGCAAAAATCATGATGATATCTTATCAAATAACAAAAATACAGCTTTTTATGAAACCCTTACAAATTTGCTAAAAACAGGTTGGCACTTTTGGGTAAATTATGGGAGAAAATGTCTGGCACTTTTGGGTAGTGCATGTAAAATAAACGGTACCAGGAACTGGCACATAATTTCTCACAAACATATTTAAATTATCAAACAGATTCACTGTGACTTGTAGGGTGGGGTAGGAGAGGTGATTTTTTATTTTTAAACATTTCCCCATAATTATAAAACGCCGAAGTTTTGATAAAAGTGGGTTGGGTCATTTTGTTTGGCATCTTAAGCACTATAAATACTGAAATTTTTATCAAAATCGTTAGAGCCGTTTTTGAGAAATTTGCATTTTTATGGGTTTTTAGAAGTAAATTACCCTTAAAAATTAAAAATTCCAAAAATGAAAAAAATGCCTGGAGATATTAGGGTTTAGTACCTACATACCAAATTTCATGAAAATCGGACCAATAGTGTCCTCTCTGGTCATGTATACATACACACACACAGACAGACAGACACCACTCTAAAAACCCCTTTTTTGGATTCAGGGGGCACCAAAATCGAATATTTCCACCAAAAACTCAAATTCAAAAATTCTGACGAAAACAATACTTTCTCCATATACTATGGTATGGGGAGAAAGTAAAAATGACTGGCACTGAAAGGGTAGTAAAGTTATTCCATTTCATTACATTGACTTAAGTAATCGAATTGCAAAATGTTGTTTGTGCCACTTAAAAACCTTTATAGATAATACATTAAACCATGCTTGCTTTTACCTAATCTAAAAAAACTGATAGTTGTGAAGAATTGTAAAAAAACCTGATTCTAAATTAGCCCAATTGGTTGCAAATAAACGTGTTTTGGTTCAATGTAGGCCTAACCTAAAATGATATTAAGTTTCTGATTAAACTCAGCTGTTTCTTATAGTATGTAACAACCAAGGTTTGAATTGAATTAAAATATAGTAAGCTTTTTTAGTTGATTTTCGTTTTTGTTTGCTTTAAGTTGGTCAATTTAACATAAAAAAGCTGTTGGTTTTGAAGAATAATAAACTGATTATAAATGTTAAGTAAAGTTGCTATGGTAATGAATGTAAACAAACATGTGTTGCTAAGCATTTTATTAGAACAGCTGGTCTTGAGTCCTTACAAAAGAAGCTGTTTAGTTTTTCCAAATTTGAATTTTTTTCAGGAAACTTTTCAAATTTTTCTTTATATAAAAACCTAGTTTGGACTATTAAGAACATTTTAAAACAAAAAATAGCCAAATCGGTCCAGCCGTTCTCAAGTGATGCGCTTACAAAGGAACAGCAATCAATTTTTATTATATAGATTAATGACTTGCCTAATACTATGAAAACTGGAAAAATGGTTTTCTATGCAGGTGCTTCAGCAATAATATGGGATTCAAACTTTTATTCTTTAAATAAATCTCTCTTGGAATGTCTATAGAATCCATTAAAAAATGGCTTACTTGTAATGGCTACAAATAAAATAAATATGAATAAGTCCTGCGTTTTAGACTTTAAAACAAAATGGTCTAGATCTATTCCATCCCCATGGTATATGGTCGGATATTTCTATTCCCTCTTGAATTATGGAATAATGTTGTGGGGAAATTGTCCTGAGGAAAACAGAATATTTATTTAAAATACAGAAACGTGTAATTAGAATTATGATAGGAGCAGGACATAGAGAATCATGTAAGCCTTTTTTAAAGAAATTTCCATTATGTTGATGCCTTGTATATATATATGAATTACTAAATTTTGTTCATGCAACTAATCATATATTTCAAGATAGGATTTTACAGCACAAACATAAAACCCGAGGCAAAAATGTCCTCCAATATCCGGCATCGATTGTCCGTCTACAAGGTTGATTCATTTTACAAGGGAATCAAACTGTAAAACAGACTGCAGTCTGATATAAAATTAATATAGCTTAAGTTGCACCAGTTTTAAGAAAAAACTTAAATGCATTTTTAACAGAGCGATGTTTTTAATCAGTTGAGGAGTTTAGAGGTGTCCAAGACACTCCTTCTGTACCGTTTTTATTTTGTTCATTTGCTACTGATGTAAATTGCTGACAATTCCTACATTGCATTGGCAATGCCAAACTATGTAATCTAGGGGAAGCTGGCCAAATAAATGAACAAGGTTAACAAGCAACTTAAGATTTGATGAACTGCATGAGTCTATACCTCAAGATTCACAAACAGTATTGTATGAATTTGTCAGTACGTATTAATTTACAGTTTTAAAAGATTTGTGCCAGGAGGATTAAGAAAGGGCTTACAAAAGACCACATGAATAAGCATATTGTGCTCTATTGTTATTGAAATATTTACAACAGATATGGTAATAAATATATTTTTTACCACAACTGAAACTTTGGTATCACACTAAAAGATAAGAATAGTATTTTTATTCAAAAGCCTTTACAATTCAATCAGATAACATCATCACAAAAAATATTTACAATTTTTTTGTGGGTCAGGAAAGGTTTCTTGATTTACTTTCTGTTTCTTGGAGAGACGATCAATGGTGTGGATATCTGCTTCATGATAACAACCAATCACATTGCTGGAAAATTTTACTCGATCATCTAATCGTAATCTTTCATCCTCAAACTTTCACCTTTTTCCAAAACTAGTTTTTTTTTTGGAGGAAAACGGATGGCAAGTTATAATGAAGGGATAATCAACCTCGATAAAAGCTCAAAAAGTGCTTAAATCTCTGTGGAGAGAAAAATAAACAAACGTACTTTGTACTATTAGTTGATGTTTTTTCTTAGTAAAGTTTTCTTGCATTTAACAAAACGGTTCTTAGTTCTTATGCAATAATTAGTAAACCTGTAATTCACCACTTCTTAATGCAATGCTATGATAAAAGCTTTTGTTCAAATGCCTGAACTACGGTATAGTGATAATGCCAGAACTACTGGATAATAAATTGCTTTTTCTGGACAACCAAAAATTGGAAACTAAAGATCTTCTCACTATGAATTAAACATGAAATTGTCTTAAAATACTGTATAATTTTTATTTTCTGTTAAAAATGTCACTACGAAAACTTTTGATAAAATTATAGGACATTTAACTAAACCGATTAGAAGGTCCAATAAACGGTACCAGGAACTGGCACATACTCTCTCACAAACATATTTAAATTATTAAACAGATTCACTGTGACTTGTAGGGTGGGGTAGGAGAGGTGATTTTTTATTTAAGTTGGAGATTAACTAATAAATATTATTATTATTATCTAGAGAGAAAACTATTTGATCGATTTCGAACAAATTTGCACCAAACACGTCAATTAGGTCTTTATAGATGCACGAAAAAAGGTTTTGAAAAACAACCCCCTTTATGGCCAAAAAAACCCCCCAAAAATCAGTTATTATTAGCTAAACGAGAATTTTTAGAAAGATGAGGTTTTTTGCATATGGTACGGCACACTAAGGGCTACAAATAAGCCAAATTTTATCAAAATCGTTAGAGCCGTTTTTTTATAAAAAAAATAATAACTGATTTTTTGGGTTTTTTGCCAAAAAAGGGGTTGTTTTTCAAAACCGTTTTTCGTGCATCTATACAGACCTATTTGACATGTCTGGTGCAAATTTGTTTGAAATCGATCGAATCGTTTTCGCTCTAGCTTTGTATACATACAGACAGACATTTTGTAAAAACCACTTTTTTGTATTCATGGGGTCCTAAAACGGATATTTCCACAAAAATTTCAACATCGATTTTTTTTTGCGATCACTATACTTTCTCTATACTATAGTATAGTGAGAAAGTAAAAGCAGGAAATTGCTCATTTTTCTCTGGTATGTACTTTAAAATCAATGAATATATACAATTTCCAAACTCTACAACTTCATACAATTTGACAGCTAATCAAGAATTTTAACATCCACAATCAGCTTAGATTTTGGAATGGGAAGAGGAAGATTTTTAGTAATACCTCCAGCTTGTCAGTGATCCCCAAATAATGGGGATTTTTTATGCAACACAGAAAATTTGGTTGGGCTTTTCTGTATGCAAAAGTAATAAAAACTGAAATAGTCCCTCAATTCAGGTTTTTAAGTTAATGATCTGGATACTTGATAAAATGTGTGAGAATGGGCAGAAGCAGCCAGTCTCAATTAATACAGGGTGTCCAGCAGTTGAGCTTCAGAAAATTCCCGGTTTTCCCGTACAAACCACGGAAAATAACCGCATTTGTCACAGTTTTAATTAAACCTCTACTAATATACGGACCACCGTTCGGCATAAATACAACATAATTATAAAACCTTAACATAGGCCTACTAAAGACTTGTAAAAACATCAGGGATTTTAAAAGTTGTGTTCCAAATGTGAAAGCAAAATAACAACAAATTATTTGTTTTTTGTGGCAATTAGCGTCAGTTTTAAGCGCAAGAAAATTTGGCGGGCTTCGACATTCGTGGGCTTGGTATTCGCGGTTTTGATTATTCGTGGTCGCTAAAAAAGTGTATGTACTGTAATTATTATTGTACGAATTTAAGAACATTGTATATATAAATACCACGTCGGCAAAACTATCGCAAATACAACAAAACATAAAAGTTTCCCTACAACACACCTCAGCGTGAATGAATACAAGTGGACTTGTGCAAATGAAGGTCAATGTCATACTGTACTGTGTACAGTGAAGTTCTAAAAATAGATAAACCCAGACATTGACAGAGCAAGCAGGGGTGGATACCGTTATGAGAGCACTGACCTTGAGGGGAGAGTGAGATGACAAACAACGCATCAATTACAACTGTAGCCTACAATCAAAACAACTCGGCTTAAAATACTAAAAATGTCAAGGACTGTCTTTTACAGTGTAAAACAGGACCGCATATAACAAGGACTGCCTGTATCTTATGTAAATTAATTATTGGTATTAGTACATAATGTGTTTAAATTTTCTATATGTCACGAACATAATAACCTCCCTTTTCCCATAAAGATTTGGTTTTTGCTATTCGCTGCAAGTTTTCGGAACCTATCCCCTGCGAATAGCGAGGGATTGCTGTATAGGCGTATGTATATACATAGATTACATATCGGAAGAAAGTGACTGACAGAGCGGAGCCGTTGTTTAATACTGTAATTCTATTTTTTTAAATAAACTATCAATAAACAATTCATCATAATTATTCATAATAAGTTTAAAATGTTTGAAACACAGGCTAAGACCGTGTTTTAACTGACCATTTAGATTAATTGACCGTGCATGGAAATTTCTATCCTTGTACTTTACGTTTCCACGAGATTATAATTAGAATGTTTTTACAAAACCCGGTCACCAAGACAGCTTTAACGGTCACACTCTTTCGACACTCAAGAGAATTCAGTAGTAGCTCTTTGGCAGGTTCTGTTTGACACTGACATTGGTGGGGGAGGGGTGGGAGGAAGCGGGAGGTGAGAGTGTGAGGACGACGGAGGATTTTGGACCGGTATTTTCTCACACCTACTTGGGAACCAGAATTAAATGCTGACAAATGAACGCATGATAGTATGTTTCAACCCAAATGTATTTAAAGTTCATCATTCAATAACTATTCTATTTAAGGACTGTCTAATTAAAAGTCCTAGATTATTACCCTGTCCCTTTTTCCTAATTAATTTCAATTTTTCCTCCAAAAGCATTGCGAGTAAAAAAAAAAAAATAAAGATGCTAATCATAATTAAGTAGTCTGTGTTAATTAATCTGGATAGGTATTAATTATTTAATATTCTTACATGATGTGGTAAGGATGTTAACAGTTAGAATCATAATTTGTCTTTTCATCACGTCAGTTGTTTCCCATGCTTAAAAACATAATAGTTGTCTTGCAAATGCTGTACTGTTTAATTTTCAACCTTAATAATATGTAATGTACGCAGGATACTTTAAAAAAATAATCAGGTATGTATTTTATATCCCAAAAATGTCAGTTGGGATGGTAAGAAAATTAAACAAAAATGTCACAACCTCAATCAATTTATTTATAAATAATTGAACTAACACAACATTTAATAATAACGATTCCAAGAAATCGATTCCCGATTCCGATTCCAATGGGAGTAAACATTGTTATGTAATTTTAACTGCATGGTTCTTTAACGTTAATGTTATTAAAACAAGTTTTACTTATTTACCTTAACGAAGCAAGGTACAACAGCTATAAAAAAGTTTTACATATTTACCTGAACAAAACCAGTTATGACAGCTGTAAATAGATTTACTTATTTACCTGTCCGAAGCCAGGTACGAATGCTATTCAAAAATTCTACTTATTTACCTAAACGAAGCCTGCTACGACATCTATAAACAAGTTTTACATATTTATCTGAATGGAGCTAGGTACATCTTCTATACAATAGTGTTACTTATTTACCTGAACGAAGCCTGGTACAACAGCTATAAAACAAGTTGTACTTATTTACCTTAACGAAGCCAGGTACGACAGCTATAATAATGAAGTGTATAGTATATGCGGCCACACAAACAAAAGGGTCGAGGGTGGCGTTGAGGGGGCATATGACAACAAGAAACAACAAACATTAAATTGATTTTACCGTTCTCCAGTTTAATTTACAAATAAGAACTAGTGAAAAGATGGAACACTTTTTCTAGACTTCAGCTCGTCTGGACAGAACACACGAATTGAAAAAAATTAAAGTTAAAATTACTTTTTATTTATTACATTTAGTTAAAAAATAAGTAATCCCGACGCGCTATGACTTTTTAACTGTCAAAATCGGGTTTCCCGTACCCAAAAACATATAAAACAATATCCCACACTGAATTTTCAAAATTTTGATCCATTAACGTGATTCCGACGAGCTACGACTTTTTAACTATCAAAATCGGTTTTCCCGTACCCAAAAACATATAAAACGATACCCCACACTGAATTTTCAAAATTTTTATCCAAAAACGTGACACCGACGCGCTACGACTTTTTAATTATCAAAATCGTGTTTCCCGTACCCAAAAACATATAAAACGATACCCCACTGAATTTTCAAAATTTTTATCTAAAAACATGACTCCGACGCGCTATGACTTTTTAATTATCAAAATCGGGTTTCCCGTACCCAAAAACATATAAAACGATACCCCACACTGAATTTTCAAAATTTTTATCCAATAACATGACTCCGACGCGCTACGACTTTTTAATTATCAAAATTGGGTTTCCCGTACCCAAAAACATATAAAACGATACCCCACACTGAAT
>JAGFPH010004343.1:41068-67513 GCA_018207615.1 Philaenus spumarius | reverse complement strand
ACGATACCCCACACTGAATTTTCAAAATTTTGATCCATAAACGTGATTGCGAAGCGCTACGATTTTTTAACTGTCAAAATCGGTTTTCCAGTACTCAAAAACATATAAAACTATACCCCACACTGTATATTTAAAGTGTCGAAAATACTTTTATTTTTTATAAAAAGATGTTTATTAAAAGTATGTTGCTTTTTTGGTGTAGTATAATGAAAAATATTGTACGTAATATTGTATTGTAAGTTTTGCCGTGCTTGCATGAAAGCATTGTATTTGGATAACCTAATAGAACTCCGATCCAATGCAATATTTTGTTTACCTAAACAATACAGAAATTATAGTCAACCGCACAAACACATTGAGATCATTATTTTTTCTTACAGATAAAGAAACAAGGCAATAAATCACACCACGTTGTTGACCGTTGTGTTGTTCTATTGGATTGATTGGAATAAGATCACTGAATCTCACAATGTAAAACAGGTAACCGGCGCTCTCATTGCCGGTCCGAAATTATCGTATGCTCCCAGTTTTTATCGTGTCCGTGTAGTGAAACTAAATGGGATCAGGGAACCGCTCTATTTCATTACAACAACAAATAGTCGTATGCAACAAAACCAATACTGAGAATACTTTGATACTTTCATTCATACGGCGGCTACGAAACACCTCGAGTGGAAGCAGGTGTTTCTAAAAATAGTACAGAAACAATACCAGGATGTTTTCCTCACACATCTGACCCAGAAAAAATATAACTTTTTTAATCAGAGCACGAAAATTGCTAGGAAATAAACTAAAACTCCCAACAAATCAAATACACTTTTTCAAGGATTTTTCGCAGAATTCCCGTACATTCCCCGGTTTTTTCATGGCAGTCTGAATTCCCGTACAATTCCCGGTTTTCAAGGAATTCAAGGACGCTGGACACCCTGTAATATCAATGATATTTTTCATTTAGTGAAATACGGTCCCAGATGGCAAAAACACACCATTTGACTTATAATTTTGGAAATCACCGCACACTTCTCGCTTATATGGAGGGAAGGAATTCCCCTTTACCAGAGTGTGGTCTTCTGATTGGCTCATTAAGTAGACCTTCAGATAATTTAATTGGTTAACACTTGTTTAAAATAATCATAAATTACAGTAGTATAAAGCTGCATTGTTTATCTACAGATAACAGATGTGATAGAGATTCTCCTATTTTCTACTGGAAAGCAAGACAATGTTAACGATCATGTTGGATGAAAACCTTTCAATTATCATTGGCTTAAAATTATTGGGAAGAGTGGTGCTACCAACCAGATACAATAACTTAGGTTTTTTTGTCACTAAGGTCTTTAGTTTCTACCTGTTAGTTTTAGTTCCAAAATATTCAGCACCAGCGACAAGATTGGAATGTGTACAATTTGTATTTAAGGTTTTGTGTAATTCAACTAAGAGATGGTGTATTATATTTAAAGGATGAAAAAGAAACATTACCACTATCATACAATAATTTTATTTATAGCAATGTATCCCACTAGAAAATATTAATAAAAACTAATATAAATATCAAACATTACACAAAACTAATGTTTTATTAACATTATATAACTAATAGGTAACAGTGGATTTTATAAACATCTGCTTTTCACAATCAATTCAATACTACACACATTGTATTCCTTATAAACTATTAAAGATGGTAACTAAAATTAAATCTCAGATTCTAAAGATTGATACGTTTATTGTTCTAACATATACATAAAAGTAAAGGACATAAATAATTACTTGTAGGACCATTAACACGAATTATAGAATATTCGTATAGTAAAATATAAAATTTTTAAAATAATACGTGTACAGTAATACGCTAAAAATCATAAAAATTTTAGTGAATCAACTAAGTTTACTTAAGGTAGATGTAGAATCCTCAGGAGGTTTGGATGGAATATAAACAATAATAAAGTTCACGATTGTACCAGTTTTGAACAAATGAAATAATAATTTCGTGCCATCGACAGAATGGCCCACATCATACTACTAAGTAAGATAATAATAATGAGCAGTTGTTTTGACAAATTCACATGCTCATAAACCTATGCTCTAGCCACGATGGCCGTGGTTGTTAAGGCGTCAAAGCTTTATCAATCGTCATGGCAACCATCAATGGAAAAGTTCCGGGTTCAATTTCCATTGACCCCGAATAATTTTCTAAATGGTTTCTTAACAGACATCGTTGGCTGTGGTTCGGATTCCACGTAAAACTGTAGGTCCCGTCTTCATTAGCCTTAAAGTGCAAAACAGCAGGACGTTAAACACAAAAAAAAAAAAAAAAATAAACCTATGCTTTATAAGCACAACATATCACTTGCAGTTAGATAGTGATAGGTTACCATAAAATCAAATTCATTCTTTTTGGGAATGGACTTAATTTGAAATAAGTTATTAAATTTGGCACTGCTATAATTTAATATTTGCTTAATAATTACAATATATCGAAGTTGTTAAACCAATCTGATTAAAAGTAGAAAGACAATGAGTGGAATTTTTAAACTGTTCTTTGATCTAAAGATTGCATAATATTATAGGCTACCACAAAAATGAAACATAATTAGTAGATTATCAATTTAATAACAAAGTAATACACGAGAACAGATTCTAATGTGTTTAACATAGACAATCATATTCCATAATACCATACTAGGAATGTTACAAATAACTGACAGATTTAAAATAAAAACAAATTAAAACTATTTATTGAATTAAATTATCCGTTGATAGTTGGTTTTACTTTTAATTACAGAGTTGATAACACTTCTATCACTCCAACTTAATAATCCTTTCCAATAACTACCAAGCAACAATGATCAACACTTAACAAATGTTAACTAAAAAAAAGCATTCCAAAAAAAGAAGAAAAATGTACAAATAACATCTACGATTGTGTACTAGATTCTACCTTGATGTTATTCTGTTTTGATACAATTTAGTTCCAAGCCAAAACAACAACGATACAACACTAGAACAAAATAAGCCTGCTATGAGGCGCAATTTCCAATGGTGACGACTACTTTTTAATATAGCTGCAATGCGTGCAACTTGTTCTCTAGTGTCATCAATACTTCCAGAATTTTCAATAACAAAATTAGCTTTTTCACATTTGGTATCTAATGACATCTGTGCTTTGATACGTTTTTGGGCTCTTGATTCGCTTACTTTGCTTCGCTCCATAAGACGTTGAAGTTGTAAATCCTCTTCGCTAGAAAACAAAATGGATTTTCAGAGGTAAAGACATAAGATCAAATTATACTTTTGTCTAGATCTAATATACTAATTCTGTATTACATTTAATAAACATTGAAATTTTGTATGTTAACTTGTGAACTATGAAAAAAAGTGAATTTAAGTAATTGCTCCAGCTAGCTAATGCGTTGAATGTAAATACTAAGCTAAAGAAAATCTGAAATAAACATAATATGGAAACAGTGATGATTAACAAGATTTATTAAATAAACTACATTTTTTTTAAAACAGTGAATTTAAAATATTTAAAATTTGGACATTTATAAATAGTCATCAGACCATTTAATGTTTCAATGTTGTTAATAAATGTGTGTATGGTAATTAATTTGGTGGTAGTCTTTATTTTTAACGTTGTTATTGAAATAAATAACATTAGCCTTCAGAAAAATTTCTGTATAATCAATATGGGTTTTACAAAATGTGCTTGTGGAAAACACTCACCTAATTGGATTCAAAAAATATATACACAAATAAATACTGTACAAACTTGATATCAATATATTATATCTGTAATATATTATACATCTAGATAAAAGTTGTTGTTCAAAATTTAAGTTGCTATGGCATCAAACTTAATGTATACTTTTCAAAAGTCTTTCAATCATCCAGTTATGTCAAATACTATCATGAAGACAAAAATGTTTAATGATTGTTTAATATTTTACTTTTAAATTGTCAGTTCACGTCTAGTTTATTACTCAGGGTTAAACATTCTTTAATTACATGCTGATTTAAAACAAAATGAAATAGTTGTTCTAATATGGAAGAATTGCACACACTACTTTGCTAAACATTTTAACCAAGCAGAAGTGTTAAGTCATTTGAAATCGGGACAGAACCAAGAATAAAACATAACAATTGCTTTGGGTTTAACACTATTTGTAGTAGTTGGTAACCTTGTAGAAAACAAAAGACATCTGAGAGGATGTATGTATAATGTTTATACGGTTGAACTTGGTTATAGCATCAACGAAGGGACTAAACGAATGTTGACGCTACGTCCGAGTGACGATATAAAGCTGTACCAACAGGAAATGATATTTTTGTTACCTTGAGTGAAAGGGCAAACAACTATACAGTATTACTATTATTGGCAACATTATTCATGAAGTTATTAATAAGAAAAAACTATATTTTTCTTTTAATGTCAGTAGGGTCCTGATAATTTTAGCCGAGATCACCTACAACTATAAATTAGGTAACATTATTTAACGTGTAAAGTTTTAATGAGTAAATACATGTGTAATGTATATTAACAAACTGTATTAAAAACACTAAAATTACATTACGGTACGTATTAAAACATTAACTTACTTTATTAAAAAAAAACCCAACAATTTAAAGTGTCAACATTACTGTGGGGGGCAGGGGTACAACTATGTAAATGTCTGGCCAGGCTATATAATTGAGTCTCACCGTACTTTTATAGTGACTGAACACTTTCCCAGCTCAAGGTCATGGTTAAGTTACACACAGAACACAACTGACACCACATACCGTGTGAACTGTATTTTAGGAGGGGTGAGAGAGTTAGCAGTGTTGCTTTTAGCGGCACCCCCCTCTACCGACTTTGATGGGAACCGACGCAGGTTTTACGTGTGAAAAAAAATACGAAGTTTGTACAAATTTAATTATTAAGTATAATTTGTTTCCCTTTCTTTTCAAATTGAATTGCCCCACGTTGCGGAATCAATTATAAATTAAAAAAATGTCGACACACTTTTTTATTGAATGAAATATTATTGCCTCTTGGCCCTACTCAATTCAAGCCAATCGGATAATTTGGAATATATATAAATTTAATTGTTATGGATTTTTAATTTCTAGGTTTAATTATTTCTAAAGGAGAATTAAACAAAATGAAGTTAACATTAACACAATAAATTAATCCTTTATTGATTTTTTAATGTACAATTATTAATATACCGTGTAGATATGGGAATCAGACCCCTTTTTTAATGTTCATCAAACTTAGCACAAAAAGTTTTTTTATAAATAAATACGCCTTTAGGCTTAGCTCAGTCTTAAATAAGTACCTTTGTTCAAAACATAAAGACAATTATTAATCTAACCTCGGGGTAGGCACTCGGCTGGCATGATCATATTATTTTATAATTACGCATGTCTGATTCTAGTAATTGAAGTTAAAATAAAAAAACAAATGACTAGCCGGTTTTTGTTGCTAAATGGAAATTGGTTTAAATCTTTAGGCCTTATATATTGTTTTGGCTTTTAAATGTTCGAATTATTTATGGGCAGGGTATACCAGTCTCTGTTTTTATTAACACTGACTCTAATAACTGTTTTTTAAAGTACAAATACCGATAGAAACTTCATTAGCACACTTTGGCTTCTTTACTTCTTGAAGACGCTCATCCCACTAATTTTCATCTTTTGAAAAAAAAGGACGCGGTCTCTTCGCGCATTAATACCTAGTACGATGTAAGAATCGTCCGCTTGTTGTATTTTGGTCGGTTTACTACGCCGAAGCATTCAGTACTGATTTTTTGTTGACTTTTGAAGTAGTTATTAATTTGGATCCACACTAGCTATTTCTTATATTCGTACCGTTGTTACAATTCAACTTTTTTGTTAGTTAGGTATCATTTAAATAGTTTACAGTTGATTAATCACGTTAATATATACCAGCTTATTTGATATGGGAATATGACGTCATCGGCAATGGCCGGCTTGGATCGTAGAACCTTTAAATTAACTTAAACAGTTTGTTCTTATATAACATTCTCTAGTGTTTATCAAAATTCACAAATGTTTTTTACATACAAATAATTATAAATGGTGGAATTTCATGGTCATCTATAGCCTAATGGTTTTATTTAATACATCGAGATTTATAACTAAATATAGAATAGGAACATGGAAGTAGGCCGTTCCTCTGTTCAATGTGTTATGTTTTTCAACCTTGTGCATTTAAATGGTATTATTCGATAATTTCGTCTGTGGTTTGTTTTAAATAAAGTTTGGAATTTGATGGGTGATATTAAATAAAGATATGTGATGTTATTATTGTGCTGTGAGGTAATTGATTTGTGTTGGAAACGTCTAAATTTCTGAATGTTTACCTTTTCAATTAGGCCTGTGCCGGCCTCAAGATAGCGACTTTTTGATTTCCTGTATTTTACGAAGTTTTCTGATATTAATTAATACATGGGTGGTTTGTTAATAATAAGTTATGCATAATTTTCTGTCGTCTAGACCTATTGGTATTGATTGCTGTTGTTTAGGCCTTTTTATGTAAATCGTCTGATTTTATACTATTCAGCTGCCTCAAGTTAGCACTTTTTTGGATATGGGTCAAACTTCTATTAGTGTAGGCTGTATCAGCTGTTCATAATTTGTTGTTTTCTGTTATTGATGGGATTTGTACTGATATATTTGTTTATTTCGGGGCTTGATTCTGAAGAGGGAGAAAATAGGCGGTCCAAAATCAAAGGAAAAGGGGAATTCTAACATTTTTTGAGTTCTGAGAAAACTGAATTCATAGCTTAAGGGTCGGCTCTAGTAGAACAGAAAGCAACCTGCGACTCCAGCGTAGCGGCGGTAGGTTACGCGGACATTGCTCATCCTAAATCCATTTAAAACCCGCAATTGTTCAAATAGCGTTTTTTTTTAAATACCAAACTCTTGGGGACAAAATTCTTCATACGAATGGCTTGGTAATTTTTCGCTATAATTAATAGTTACAAAGTAAAAAAATATTTAAAATCACCCTATAGCGGCTGTAGGTTACACGGACATTGCTCAGCTTAAATCCATTTAAAACCCGCAATTGTTCAAATAGCGTTTTTAAAAAGATTCCAAACTCTTGGGGACGAAATTCTTCATGCGAATGGCTTGGTAGTTTTTCGCTATAATTAATAGTGACAACATAAAAAATTTTTTAAAATCAATGTTTTAAATTGTTAATAAATATTAAACAAAATGTTTTTCTTAGTTTTGGAAAAGCCATTTGCATGCATATTGGCCATAGCTTTAAAATGACATATCGTTCATAATTATCCGATCAAAAATAAAGGAAAAATTTGGAATTTAATTTAACATTGGTCTTATGGAGTGTCAGCCAACATGGCCGACAGCTAGAGCCGACCCTTAACATTGATATTTCGTAGATTTATGACGTTACAACCGAGAGGTTAATATATTTATTGACACTAAAACAGAGGTTTATAATAATGTAAAAGATAACGATTTGACCGAACCTAAAAAAAAAGACGCTATGTCCAAGTTGGCGCATTAGCCGAGGCCGTTAAAACGAAGTTCAACTGTAGGCCTACTTAAATGATTTGTGTGCTTACTTCGTTCATAACATTCAATTAATTTACACTACTATTAATAACATAATTTTAAGAGTACTATTATGTTTAAAATTAGGTAATCAATTTACTCACCAGGTTACCACAATGATTTTGTACAAGTAATCTAACATACTGCCACTTTCAAAGAGCAATGGAAGGTCCATTATAATAAATTGATGACCTGTACAGAAAAATAAATAAATAAAATATTGTTGAGGGCAAATAAAGCAACAGCTTTAAAGATGCAATTCCACTGAAGCAACTCAAAAAGCACGAGGCATGGGTCAATTCTGTTCAAGTCGTAACATTTAAATTGTACTACAGACTTGTCAAATTAGAAACTTGTGCAGTATTGCATGCACTTTGTAATCAGTGTTTGCAGCGTATCAATTAAACATGTTTTTTCATCACATAAAAATTTTAATTTCTTGACGCACATGCTGGACAAACTTTACTACCTGACGCAAGCCCTGTGTTATTTTAAAATAATGAAACTTGTTGAATTATAATAAAAAATAAAGATATCCAAAAGAGACAAAATAAATGTATAAATGTAATTAAGCTGTTTTTTTATAAATGTTACAATAAGATAAAAATATTAACATACCTAAAACATTTGAAGAAATTGTTAGACGTGATAAACACCCAGCCAAAAAATATTTTTTTAAATACGAAAAAATGGTAAACTTTTAGTTAATTTTGAATCAAACTAATAAAGAGTATAGGCTAAATTTAAATAAGTTTTATTAATATAAATGTTAAAACCTTAATAATTTAAAGATAACAATGTAAATTTTCCTTAGAAATGAGAAAAAAGGTCAAACGTTGATAAACTAACAAAAAAACACTTTGAATCGGGAACAACCGGTATCACATGAACAGAGCTCTTTCTGACAAGTCTACAGCTTCTCCCACCAATATAGCCGTTTACACTACCAATGACACATATGATGCGTCTCCTGCCACATAAAAAAAGCTTTCCCAAAGACACATATGTTGATCTCTCGCACTGAACGTGTTAAAGAAAAATGATCCAAGAAATGAAAATATAGGCCTAATTAAAAGCATAATCTTTCATTCAAAAGCTTTCATCATAATGAATTTAATACAGCCCTATTATAAGGATACTTTTCTAACACTTTTAAGAGATACTTTCAGAACACTGAAAGAGGAACTGTGTGTTACATTTTTAAGATGGAAAGGTTTTACAAGCTGCCATCACAGGTAATACTAAACTATTGTCTTATTTTTTATGATGGGAATTATGAATATAATGAAATTATATATATATAGGAAAAATATTAGTTAGGACTATTATTAGGACCACAGAGAAAAAAAACCACCTATCCAGAAAGTTCCCTGACATACCAAAAAGTGACAAGGTACAATCAGACACCACTAAAACTCATGCAGCCCTAGTAACCAGAAAAAACACTGACATATACCGTAAGGACGAGGGGGGAAATGATGTCATTTTCCTGTATGGATTAGTTACAAAATCTCAGAAACAGTTTGCTGGTATTTAATTCAAGTGCATTAACACCTGTTTTATTTCAGTTAGACTTCTATGTAATATCTTTTATCTGTTATTTACTGTTCAAAATTAGAGATCCATACAAAAACATATTGTAACATCCTATTACTTTAAATGAGCAATTCTTGTATCTATCTTTATATCTTTGTATCCGTCGATCTCGAAAACGGCTCTAAAGAATTCAAAGAAATTTTGTATTTAGGTGTAGTTTTGATTTTTAAGTACACCCATATACTGTAGTTGTATTTAGTGTAAAAACACAATTTTTTGAGAAAATCTAATTTAAATTCTATTACTTTAAATGAGCAAATTCTTGCATCTATTTTTGTATCTATCTTTATATCTAATTTAAAAGTTGAACAATTTTAACATAGGGTCTTATGGGTTTGCCATGTTGGTTACAAAATAACAAGGAAATAGTAAATAAAGCGATCAAAACACCTGTTTATAAACAAGCCAATTTATACTGTTTTATCAGCTGTTCATTGAATAGTTTTTAATTACTGTTAAAAAAACAAGCTAATTTATACTGTTTTAGCACGTTGGAATTAGAATAAATTGGGCCTGATTTAACAATTTATTTTGTCAATGAAAGGCTCTCACGTTTCTAAAGCATGTATTTGAGGTTATAATTAATCTTGTAATTACTGTTAATATATTTAAGCCTGGTTTCATAATTTTACAAACCTATGTACAAACGAGCCAAAGATTAACGAGATTCTTTAGTGATATTTCCAACTGCGAGCGAAGCGATGCAGCCATCTGAGGCCGAAGGCCGAGGCGGGGTTGGGACGCAAAGCTTCCAGGGGCAGAGCACCTAGTTTAAATTATATAGCCTATAAATTGAACATGAATCATATTAAAAGGGAACAATTGATATGACATTAATTGGATATAAGTTAAGAATAAATTACTACAGGTGCAAAAAATATAAAAACCTGGTGCTAAAAAGAAAATTGATATGAAGAGGTATTACAGATAAGTATATTAGGTTCATTTATAAAAATACATTTTAATAGGACTGAAATCTACATATTTTAAAAAATTCCTGCTTTTTATTCACTCACTTCCTAAAATTAATACTTAACCGATTTTGATGATTCTTTTTTTATTTAAAAAATAATTTCAAGTTCTAAGTCACTGTGAAGCTAAATATTTGATTTACACTTTTATTTTGGTTACATTCAGAGTTTTAAAATTGTGACAGTATGCTATATAACTAAATTAACACTACAACCGAAAGATCGGTCTCACAGGCACCATGGTAATATTTCTTTTGGTGGTGTGGCAACACTGAGACGGTTAGCCGCCTGAAGGTCAGTGTACCCTCCCCTCTCTCCCTCCCCAACACACCCAATCTGTTTTTGTGATGTTTTGTTTGCTTAGTGAATTGTGAAGAAACACTAGGCAGTTCCGCAGACCGCGTCTTTTGGATAACGTCACGGCTATTGTGCTTTCGAGACCGGGTCTTTCGGTTTGTGGATATTAGTTTTCTCGTTGTATATATAATATTACTATTTTTATTTTGTATAGTTTATAGTAGTTGTGTGTTTTTTTATAATCGTATAGTTAAAGTATTAGTGTTTTATTGTTGTACATATTTTTTGAGAATGGATAAGCTATATACGTCTCAAAGCATGGGCTCGAATGAAAAGAGACATTCAGGGAAGGTGCAACGATATGCGTTACAAAAATAAAAATATAAATAAGTAATACTGTGTTAAAAAAAAAATGGGGTTCGGTAAAAAGTTCAAAAATAAAAAAAATATGTCTTGAATCAAAATAAAAATGCTATATGTGGATTATCTAATAACCATTAGTATCTCTTCAACACCTCCTTTACCTATTTACCTTAAAAAACAAAAATCGTCACTCATATACTACTCAAAATTGCTTATGCACCTCCTAGGCCTATTGCCTCACTTCAATAATAATCGTCGCCCACCTTAACTCTTCATAACATCTTTCTTTCAACTTCAACGTAGAACAATATTAATATTTCACCTTACTTCAACTCATCTTATTATTATAACCTTAAAACTCACCTTACTTAAATTCACCTTAAAAATCACCTTCACTTGACTCCCATAATCTCAATAATAAAAAAATAATAATCATGATAATTTGCGATAATCCACATATAACCCCACTTATGCTCTGTTTGCATATATTTATTTATAATTACTAATCACTGAAAGATACTTGTTAATTAACTCTATTTTCTTAGGGGCGGGAACCTGGCTAATTAAAGTAGTGACTAAATGGACACACGTGGCTATATAAAGAAATTCAAGGCATTGCGGCAAGACAACAATTATTTACTCGAACATGATAAAAAATGGATATTTACAGCAATTAAGAAACATAAACATAGTGATACATATGTACAAACAAGTCAAGAAATTATTTACAATTTTACAAAGTCTCCTGAACCATATCTTAAGTAATGACGCAATAGAAATTAAATGAAGTTAGCTTTTTTATAAATTGAAAAATTCTAATACCTGCAGACAAAAAATATGTCCAATGGCCATTTCTACTTACAGTTTCACTTGTTTTATTCGTCGCACTGTTTTTTACCTAGGATTTTTGTAGTAAATTCAATTCACTTCCGAGGCCTACCCCACGCTAGTTCCAACAAAGCACATCGAAAGAATATCCGTCGATAAACAACCAATTTTACATGATCAGTTTAATATTTTTACTCACGTCACCTCCAAAGTACATTTACTTTACATTTTGACTAACTTGTCACTACTTTTTTAAAGAAAATCACATTTTTCTTGCGATAACACACGCCGGCTTCATTCAACAAACATGAGCTATGTAGCCATTTTTATAGAAGACGCTGCTACAAAAACGTTCCGATTCGTCCCAAGGAAGAACCAATACGTCTCACAACGTTCCAATTCTTGTGACATCTGTGTTCTTTTACATACATAGATTGATCCCCTCTCTCTCTTCCAACTGCTTTCATGATCACTGTACACACTATCATATTAAGTTTTCGATTTATTAAATTGTGCTCTGTACTGTTGTTATATTCTTTTTATTTATTTATTTATCGAACTGTTTATAGTCTTAAATACCGCTTCATATTGTTCGCTTATAACTCACCACTCGTTGAAATAAAGTTTCTGTATAATTTTCACTTTTTACACACGCTCATATATTAATATGTTTTTTAAGTCTGCTTTTACATTACCTACTTTTACAGTCTGCTTTTATGTTTTATTATTTGTTTATAAAAAAAAATGATTTTACTGTAATTACTTTGCGTCATTAAGAAATGTATTTATATGAAAAAATTAAATGATTAGTATTATTTATGTATTGCGTCATTTATTCATTTAGACCAAATCTCTATTCCTTTGGTCACTATAGGAAACAGCTGATTCATTCTTATTTTATTATTTTCTCTGTGACATGGACATGAGTGTTACAAAGGAGACCAGTGCGTGTAGGCGTAACAGAACCAAACTATGTTCAAAGAATAACCAGAATGTTGATTGAGGAAATGTATGACAGTGAAAGTGATACAAGTGAAGACGACGTGGTAGACGATTCCGATGAGGATCCCGACTATGTGTTACCTGAACCCATAAGGAATGAGCCTGATGTAACTAATTATTTTAGCGACGAAAGTGATTCATCATCAGACATTGAAGAGGAGCCTAGTATTGGTAATATTCGTGGAGAGGCTGTAATTGCAGAAGTTCCTAGGGATCCTGCCATTGCCGAACTACAAAGGGAGCCAGCCATTGACAGAATTCCTGTAATTGCAGAAGTTCCTAGGGATCCAGCCATTGCCGAACTACAAAGGGAGCCAGTCATTGACAGAATTCCTATAATTGCAGAAGTTCCTAGGGATCCAGCCATTGCCGAACTACAAAGGGAGCCGCCATTGACAGAATTCCTGTAATTGCAGAAGTTCCTAGGGGTCCAGCCATTGCCGAATTACAAAGGGAGTCAGCCATTGACAGAATTCCTCAGCGTCGTCTGCCAAAGTATATATTCGGCCGATTACGAAAAAACGAATACGGACCTCCCTATTATTGGACAACCGAGCAGCCACGGAGAGATGTTCGAACACCTGCAAGAAACATTGTTAGAGGATTGCCAGGACTTACAGGAACTGCAAGGGCTCTTGGGAACAATCCTAGCAGAGAAAGTGTGTGGAAACTGTTTTTTAATAAAAACATTGTTCAATTGATAGTAGAGAACACAAACGTCAAATTGACATCGTTGAGAGAAAAATTAGGACCAAATACAGAAAAATCCAACTATCGAAATACCGATGTTGTAGAAATAAACGCATATATTGGATTACTTTTGTACAGCAGCATCCTAAAATCATGCAATGAAAAGATGGAGTCTCTGTTTACCAAAGATGTAACTGGCCGTCCACTTTTCACTGCCACTATGTCAGCGAAAAGGTTTGAAATATTGACGTTTTGCTTAAGATTTGATGATGTCACTACTAGATTAGAGAGAAAATCAAGGGATAAAGCTGCTGCAATCACTGAAATGTTTCAATTATTCATTGAAAACTCCAAAAAGTCTTATTCGGTGTCTGCGTATCTGACAGTTGATGAGATGCTCGTCCCATTTAGAGGTAGATGTGGGTTTAAGGTTTATATCCCAAAGAAACCTAAAAAGTATGGCGTCAAAATCATGTGCTTATACGATTCAAAATCTTCATATCTCTACAACGCATACATATACACTGGCGCAAATTCAGATGGCCAAGGTCTAAGTGAAAAAGAGCAAGAACTGTTGAAACCGACTCAAACCCTAGTAAAACTGTGCAAACCCGTTCATCATACAAACAAAAATATTACTGCAGATAATTACTTTTCTTCAATTGAAACTGCCGATGTTCTTGGAAAGCTTGGTTTGACCTTTGTAGGAACAATGCGGAAGGACAAACTAGTAATTCATAGACAGTTACTACCAGACTCAAAACGACCTGTGGAATCTGCTGTCCATGCATTCAACGATAAAACTACTCTTGTTTCTTATGTTCCCAAAAAGAACAAAGCAGTAATCTTGATCTCGACTTTGCACCATACTGTGGCTATGAACGAAGCTAAAAGAAAACCAGAAATTGTATGTTTCTACAATGAAACAAAATGTGGTGTGGACTTGATTGACATCAAGCTGTAAATTGAATGAGGTGTGCAATTTACAGCTCAAACAGGAGAACAAGGAGATGGCCATTGAGTGTTTTTTTATAGAATGGTAAACATCGGGAGTGTTAACTCTTACATAATTTACCTCAGCTACAAGAACTCACCGGTAATAACTAGATTCCAGTACATCAAGAACCTGGCTCGAGATTTAGTCGAGCCTTTATGGAGACAACGACTTGCGATCGCAAATCTGCCTCGAGACATAAAAGGCACAATCAAGAGGGAACTAGGTGAAGAAGATTAAGAACGGGCTGCTGAGTTTCTCACTGACAAAATGAACAAGAGGAAGACGTGCAGCAAATGTCCGTGGGAAAAGAAGAAGAAAACCCAATACGCTAAGTGCTCTCAACCGATTTGCTTGGAGTGCAGTAGAAAAATGTGCCTGGACTGTACAGCTGACTGTGTTCAATAAATGTGTTGTTCCTCAAAAATATGTTTTATGTCTTTGGTTTCATGTAAGTAAATATTTTCTACCCTCTTATTTTTACCTCATAAAAAACAAATAATTTGAAACTTATAATTAATTAAAACTTAACTTAAACTTAAACTTAACTAAACTAAACTTATATAACACAAAACATGATACAATACTGAAAACCACCAACCCCGGTCTGACAGACCGTGTCTCTCCATAAGTGTTACAGATTTTAACTTTCGGTTGAAGTGTTAATAGGAAATAATTGGTTCTAAACAGCTGATAACCTAATTGAGTTTCAAATAAATAAGTTATTTACTTTACTAAAATGTCAACAGATGATTTAGGTTATGTTATTGTTGATGTGTTTTAGGTCTGATTTGTTGTCGTGTATGTTGGTCTGTAATTGGTCTATGAAGTTTTGTTTAGGCTTTTTATTTTTGTCATCCCTGATAATAAATGAAAGTAATATTGTTAAGATGCATGGTAATTGAATTGAGAATTTGAATAGGCCTACTTTTAATAAATTAAAAAGGTCAAAAACAAATGGAATTTCGTTACTTTACATCAAAATTGGTTGAATTTCAACCACAGGAGATACCTGTTTGTTATTAAAACTGATTGAAAAAATAAATAGCTACTTCAGGTAATGTTTGACTAAAGAGTAAAATACACAGTCCTATTTATTGACTTTTGAGGTTATAAAATTTGAACATACTTAGTTTATAAAAAGAACATTGGAGCTGTTAAATAATAAACATAAACTACCACAATTATTTCAGATATCTTGAATATAAAAAAGGAGATTAAGATTTGTAAAATTTTAAATAGGCCTAAATAGGATAATTTTATTACATATATTTATTAATAAACAGATATATTATTTACTATACATCTGTGATACATTCGTTTTATATATGTTTTTCCTTTTAAATTAATAGAAATTATTATAACTATATACCTTGAAAAAAACATCTCACTGCAGCCCAGAATAATTCTCTATAAATTTCAGGATGTGTTATTTCATTAAGTCGGCGTCGTTTCTCCACATCTTCAAATATCAACTCGCTTAGCATTTCTCTGTTTATTTCACCTGATTTATGAAATACAGATTCTCCAAACTCTTTTTTTATCTTCTTCCAAGCTGTACGCCCTGGTTCTACAACTGAAACATATAGAAAAAAGGAAACAATAATGTATAAAAACTTCCTAGAAAACTCTTTATGTTAGATGTAAGTTAATTAAAAATAATCCTGTAGAAAATATAATATTCATTTTATGAAGAAAGTTAAAATCTAGAAACTATTTTTGAGAAAACTTCAGTAGGGATAGTCTTTCTTGAGATCATAGCATCTATGACCTTAAAACACTACAGTAGTAATTATTATATGGTACTTACGTACTATATGGAGGCCACTATTTTTTTAAACGTTGCTAGGTTTGGTATTGTTTTAGTAAAGCCGCGGTCACACTAGGCTGTTTAGCAGCCGCTACTAACTAGTAGCTGGTAAAATCGAAAGCAAGCAGCGTAGTCTGACCTAGAACCAGTGGCTGCATAATGCCATATAATGCCTAGTGTGACCGCGGCTTAAACAACAGAAATCCAATGAATAAAAAAAAAAATAGCCTAAAGTTCTAACCTATAGTATTTAGTCACAGTATGTTAAGTTGCTAGGTTACTACTAAAAATAGTATGTAATAAAAAACATCTAAAAATAGTAGCCTGCCTATAATACGTAAGTACCCATTATAATAACCCTAGAATGGCAAGCTGCAACGCCAGGCGCCCTTAGGAAGATGCATACTTAATTAATTGGTGGTGGAGTTATGCCCCCGTCGGATGTTACAAGAGGCCGTGAAACCTTAATGGGTTGAACAACTCCGTTATTAAACGATACCACAACCACTATGCACCCCACACGCGGATAACCAGCTTTAATAAGACTTTTTACAATACCATATTTTTATTAAAGATACCACAAACACACTAGAACACTCCTACAAGGACGGCGTAGACTTAATAGCCCGTATAGCACTATTTGGCCTACCCGCATTTAATTTAAGCCTATCGGACTTTAACTGCCATTCGGCCCCCGCAAACGGTCGTCACTCACAATTTACTTTAGCTGGCCATTAATATATTATAAAATAATACCATATTGAAATAAATCGGCACACTGTTCTTCAACGTCCTCTCTCTTGGTCCGTGGCTGGCACAGGTCCTCTAAGCGGTGTAAAGCATTGTGGGTTTTTACATTGAGCATCCAATCACGTCGCCGCTCACATCGAGGCACATTCCGAGACTCGCTCAGTGGTCCGACAATAATCCCGAACCTGATACTGAGCGGGTCTCAACAGGGCTACAGAATACAAGGGCTAGACCAGTCCGCCGAGGGAGAAGCGTTCGACCGTCACTGCCACTGTGTTGACGTCACGGTGGTAACGCCTAATCTATTCCCGCCGCTTCTCATAAGTATTCTCTGCTACAATAATTTCAATTTCTTAGCAAAGCTGTAACATTTTTATGATGCGCTCTTCTTTAGTTTTAGTATTGACACTACACAAAGCAATAAGTAGACTATAAACAATTAGTCTAAAGATGTAGACTAATATAATAAAACTAACTAATTCGTAGGTAAACCGATGTAACGTTCTAATGTTAGCATACTTTTAATTTGATTCTCTGAAACATTTCAGAAAACTAAATACGAAATTGAACAAAATGTGCCACATTATTGAAAACTAGGGGCTCTGCCCCTGGACGCTTCGCGTCCCAACCTCGCCTCAGATGGCTGCTTCGCTTCACTAGCAGTTGGAAAATTCGCTAAAGAATCTCGTTAATCTTTGGCTCGTTTGTACGTATAGGTTTGTAAAATTATGAAACCAGGCTTAAATATATTAACCCTAGAACCGGCAGATCGCACGCAACGTGCGATCATGACAACACATTTGTAACGCGTGATTGTATTGAATATTTTACCCACTAAAAATCTTCCAATCTCAAAAAGACAAACACAATTTGAAAGGTAATGTTTCAAACTTTATTTTTTGTATTTACAATTTCTTTCTAAAACGTATATTTACATACGTAATCATCGTTGCAGTTTATTAGTTTTCTACAAATCAATCGGCGCCCGAAAATTCATACAAAACATAACGAAATTACTCAACTTTTGCCAATCTCTAAAACCCGCCCAGTAGGTTGTCTTAGTTAAATCTATGTATCAATGGATTCATCACAATTTCCCCTATCCAAAACATTCATCCAATCAAAAATCGGACCAATAGTATTGAAGTTAGAAGGGGTTTTGTAGACCCTTGCAATTGGTCAGTTTTCCAACCAATAAACAGCGTTATTTATTTCACGTGATTTCTGTATGACCTCAATCGTTTTTTATAGATATTTTGGTATCTTTGTAAAGATAATTCTTCAAGCTAACTTCCCCTGTAAACCAAATATGCTATATTTGAACAGTTTATTGTGTAGGACCGTGGGAAAGTGACTGCTAATATGGTCTCACCTAACGTTCAAATCTGTAGCGTAACGGACTTTTACAACATAAGCAGACATATGAGAATGCGCACGCATCTTATACAGACGAGAGTTTACTATATTTTTCTAACTTTTGTTATTCAAATACTTCTAAGTCAAACACTTTTATGAAAAGATAATTTACAAGTATACAGTTCAGTTCTTTGATTTATTCTCTACACTTTGTTATAATAATATTTTATTTTTGGGCACAGCATTATTAGTAAATTACGTTTCTAACTTGGCATACTTTTGATAGCAGACTTGTAGTAAGAACATAAAATCTCGTGTTTTCAAAATAAGAAATTTGAAAATGTTAAATGTTTTTATACAGTTCTATTTAGAACTAAATTACGAAACTTTTTTACATTTATAGAAAAAATTACAAAAAATGTTTAGGCCTACTACTTTTTATGTAGACTTAAAGTTGAACTTTTATTTTTCGTAACTAAAAATTTTTTGTTTCTTGAGCTAATAACTTTCTAAATTTTACATCTATATTTTTTTTACTGGCATATACAAATTCTTTGAACCTTTCTCTACAAAAAAGCTATGGAACACTTTTGAATTGGGGTTAATTTACTATTTTTGGCGAATTTTTGAATAAATGCTTGCACACGTCAAAAAATCCATTTTCGTTAACATTGCCGGTTCTAGGGTTAACAGTAATTGCAAGATTAATTACAACCTCAAATACATGCTTTAGAAACATGAGAGGCTTTCATTACGATTTTAGTCCTTAATCTACCATCTTCTGTCAACTAAAGTTTTGAAACCAGGCCTAAATATAGTAAAAATTATTGCAGGATTAACATAACCTCAATACTATGTTTCAGAAATGAGCCAGGCCTATGTTACAAAATTGACTATTATAATTTATCCATCTTTGCCAAGTTTACCTTTTTTTTGACAAAATAAATTGTTAAATCAGGCCCAATTTATTCTAATTCCAACGTGCTAAAACAGTATAAATTAGCTTGTTTTTTAACAGTAATTAAAAACTATCCAATGAACAGCTTATTTTGGATAATACTCAATCTCAGTTCTATTCCACTCTATTTCCAACGTGCTAAAGCCTATAAATTGGCTTGTTTATAAACAGCTGTTTTGATCGCTTTATTTACTATTTCATTGTTATTTTGTAACCAACATGGCAACCCATAAGACCCTATGTTAAAATTTTTCAACTTTTAAATTAGATTTTCTCAAAAAATTGCGTTTTTACACGAAATACAGCAGATGGGTGTACTTAAAAATCAAAACTACACCTAAATACAAAATTTCTTTGAATTCGTTAGAGCCGTTTTCGAAATCCGCGACAGATACAAAGATAGAACAAGAATTGCTCATTTAAAGTTATAGGATAATTGTATTTATTACAATAAACCACCAAAACTTTAATGTAATACTGCAATTTAATAAAACATGTGTAATACTTATAAAATAAAACACATATTAAGTTATAAATACGTGACACACATAATGTATCTTTAATGTATTATTTGGCACAAATTTACTATTCGACCCTCGACTGATATTTTTTACAGACGACTATGTTGTTTTACATTCTTCTGTTAAATTTTAAATACAGGTAAACATACTGTATTTGACTCACTTTAGTAAGTGGTCAACTTTTATCCGGTCTTACCAACATTAGGGGGCCTACTTCCTGGAGGTTTTGCAGGTAATTAGCAAAGTCCGGATATACATCCGGAATATTGACCCAATTCCCAAGTCGAGGAATGCGGAAATGTTTACTCAACCTTAAGCATTCTGCTTGAATGGTTTCTCGACATAGGCTACTGTGACTAAAGATTATAAGTTAGAACTTTAGGCTATTTTTTATTATTATTCTTGCATTTCTGTTACCATAGGTCAGCCGAGGGGCAAATAGTAAATTTGTGTCTATTATTTTATTTACATACAAGTGAAATGCAGCATTTTACTTGAAATCAATTTTCAGAATTATTGTTTGTTATTTTCTCAATATAGACCTAGGCCTACTGGTAATATTATTTATAGTTTTACCCTTACAGTTCAAATCACAATATTATTTATTTACCGTGCGTAATTCACTTCAAGGGCACATGAATCCCATTTTAAACATACCTCTTCTAGCCATTATATCAGCATCAAGAACAGGAATGCCATATTCTCTGAACATTTCGGATACTGTACTTTTCCCAGTAGCAATTCCACCAGTTAACCCTACAATAAACATTTCTTATCTGACGTCGAAATACTACCAGTTTTAGAGTATGCTTGTAATATTATCAATAAAACAACAATGAAAACTTGTTCACAAAACTGTCACAAAACATTTGTATGTTCCTGAGCACTACAAGAGTTCGTTCCTATCATACGAGAAGCTGTAAAATTGTCTACTCCTACAACACTCCTACTAGCATTATTAATATTAATGTCATTAATACAAAGTTTAAGTACTAGCAAAACCAGAGTAGGTAGCAAAGTAGCAAATACTCAAATAGGCTGCTGTTGCTGTCATCTGATTTTTTCTAACGCAAGTTACCAACATACCAACCCACAATTCGAATTCGAAATTCATGGAATTGGAATTATGTAATACAATATTATAATATAAATTGTACGTTTTTCGTGTACTTTTTATTTTTTATAAAAACTGTCAAATAATTCAATTATAAAAATTTATATTCTTAAAGCGTTTATGAACTTTATATTCATTTATAATCATAGTGTCTACAGTAAATGCTGTTTAGTTCATATAATGTAGTATAATTTAAGTATTACTTAATATATGTATTAAAATAATCTTATGAAGATAATTTGATATAGTGCTATTCTAACACAACTCATTAAAAATAATAACTCAAAATTACAGTTTAACAAGTTTTACCTTTAATGGCAATTTATTTATATAGTTTAGCAAATAAGATTGGTTAGATACATCAGCTATTAATACAATTTGTAGTAAATTCTGTATTCATGTACCATTTTCGTGGTCTGGCACTCGATTTTTGACATAAACCGACTTTTATCATAAATACGCATACTTTGAATTTACAGATATAAAATTTTTAATAAGAAATTATGGCGTCTATTTTTTGTCTATTAGAAGTTAAGTATTTAGATTGATGTAGTTCATTGATACTTTAAATGTTAATATAGTAGACTATACCACGTTCTACTCTTTATTTTCACTGATTAATACCCACTTGGTTGGTTAAATCACAGTTTAAATAAGAAAAACTTTCTTTTGAAGAAATTTGGCATCATGTTGCTTGGTCTCTCGGTACTCATTCGCTCCTTCATTTTCAAAAATGTCCGCTTCAATTCTTTCTCTTGCGTAGCCTACGCATATCAGTTGACGTCTTCGCCGCTACACTTTCCTATTGGCTGGTCGCGGTGCCTTCTGGTTACGTATGTGACCTACTGGGCGGGATTTATTTCAATTGCTGTACTGAGCGGAAATTGCCATGATTTAAATTTGAATGAGTTTTTGTCTACTTATTGCATTTTTGGTATTTGTGGATTAGCGATTATAATTTACTGTGGATATCGCTGGATTTTCAAACGTTAATTTTTATTTCACATCAAAGGATTTATTATACAAACCGTTTTATAAATATAGCTCATGGGTCAAGTAAAGTACTGATATAACTAGACATCTCATTTTCCAACGCCTTTACTACTAACTAATCTTATATACTAAAAAACTTTTGCAAAACTAATGACAGCGACCCTGACCGTTCTACTGGGCCAATTTACATGCGGGTTGTACCAAAACAAAGATTAGCGGTCCTATATGTGCAGGTTTTGTTTTAATTTTGAAAATATTTATGTTAATTGGGTCAATATTGGAAAATAAACTTTTCTTATGGTGATTTAACACAGGGAAAAAATTTAAAGCTTATGACAGCGAGCCTGACCGTTCTACTGGGCCGATTTAAATGCAGGTTGTACCAAAACAAAGGTACAGGTGCAGGTTTTGTTTTAATTTTGAAAATATTTATGTTAATTGGGTGAAAATTGGAAATTAAACTTTCCTTATGGAGATTTAACATAGGGAAAAATTTCAACTTTGCACTTCTTTGAAGAGTTCACTTGAGGTTTCCACTGAACCGTTTTACACGCGGTTTGTTTTAAATGAAAGATCAAGCATTCTATATTTGCACAAATTACTTACATTTTTTAAATAATTTTATTTAGAATGTAATAAAAGAACTTTTTAAAACGTATTTTATCATCACTTTAAGTTTCCCTATCGAGCTGATCATTAATTAAAACACGTGATTGTGCATCTAAGAACAAACAATTGTAGCAAAAGGAATCAGCTGGCTTAGAGAAAATCATTAGTGGCCAATATATTTCAACGAACAAATTCACAGGATCAAGTTGGACGTTAATTAAAAAACAACAATTTATTGAAAGATGAAACTTATATCATTCAATGATATGCACAAAAACATAGATCATGTGTGCACGTTGCCGTTAAGGCAGGTAAAATAAATTAAACATAATTTTAGGTTAGGCCTAGACCAAAAAAACAACTTCTTGAATGTATTTACATTCATTACCATAGCAACCAATTGATTAAAATAACAGATAAAACAGTTGATTCGGATGTCCAGCAATAATATTTTTCAGCTAGGCTCAACCAACACATGTTTCAACACACACAAACCAATAAAAACTGGCTTTAATGAATTTAAAAATAATAAAAAAACTATGGTACATCCTAATTAAAAATAAATAAGACATATTATAGTAGGCCTATTTATTGATAATATACGGTAATTGATAGTAACATTTTGGTAAGGGTTATGATTAAGTGTAGGCCTACTCCTGAGCCATACTGGTTCTTTTACTTTTATTATAACTGTTGTTATAAAATATACGAAATAATTTGATTTGATCATTTAACATTATTATTTATCATCTTAGTTTTGAAGTTGTTATTAATCCTACACCTTTATTATATAAATAAAACATAACATATCTTTTTAGAAGGTTCCATCAGGGGTTGGCGTGCGGAGCACGCAGGGGTCTCCCCTAGTACTAAATAAATTAGTATTTAACTATGGTTGAACAGTTGTTTAATATAATCTAGCGTCTACATTTACATTTTAGAATACTTGTGTTCTATTGTATGGCTTTCCATGAACTAACTATTTTGACTTGTCCAGTAGACATTCAAAATGGCTGCTGGCAATTGTTCCCGCTGGCCACAGTTTTAGAAAATATATTTGCTGCTTGTTTACAATATAATAATTCGACTGATGTTGACATGTAAATGAATATGATTTTTAATAAAGTAAAGATATCCTATATCTCATTTGTGTTAGTGTGATGCTTGTGGTTGTGATTGAATTATTATCTTAATTGAGTTATTGATATGTGTAAGCTGGTTCTAAATAATAAATACATTAACAGGTTTGTTGTGATATGGTAACTACGTTAATACATCATCCATTTTATATCAAACCTGATATATGAGTGGCTTAGTTATAGTTATCATTAATATTTCTTATTATTACTGACTTTATAAATAAATTGGCTTTGATCTAGGCTAGTTTATTTACTTCCTATGACAGGTTAGGTTTAAATGTTTACACTGCGTAAACTAGGTTAAATACTAAATATATATAGGTTGGTTTGTCAATAGGCTATTATATTTCAGACTGTTTACTTTTTCTTTAAGATAGGATTTGTAACGTTATAACTGGCCTTCAAATTAATTTTGTGAAAACTTTGTTTTAACATGAATTACTTTGTAACTGTTCAAATACCATCTTAACCTAACACTTAACATGAATAAAACTTTAACTTCTAAGTTCTAACATAACATGGATTTTTACATATCTTAACTTTAACATATAGATTTAACAAGGGTGTTATACTTATACTAACATAAAGGTTTATGACATTCTTAAATCTACCATGATCAGCTACATAACAATTTAATTTCACTTTTCATGGATTTTGCACATGACCTATGAGGATTGGGACTTACATTGTTCATGGTAAGGTTATAGTTTTGCAATGGACTGATTGGAAACACACATACATTTATAACATTTGTAATCACTGGTTGTTTATGGGATGGGGAAAGCATATAGTTAATAGGAGAAACACTGCCATTATAGTTTGGTTCACAAGTTGTTTCTTCGTAAGGTCATATATATAGAGTTTATAAGTAGACCAATAAGAGGTTAACAATGTACATAACATACAAAATACTATAGGCTACCGTAGTCCACATATAAAATTAACAAGGACTGAATGTCAAATGTTTAAACATAACGATCCAATAATAGGTTATGTTCTAATAATAACTTCTAAAATAATATTGGACCAGGGGCGGACCGTGGGTAAATGGCGCCCTGTGCAAAGCATGGTTCTGGCGCCCCGACACGGGAGGGGGGGGGATAAAAAAACTGACCGGCAAATATACGCCGCTAACTTAAATCCTGAACACGGCATCGAATATTTATTAAAAAAATGATGAAGCCACGAGGAAAGGGTCGGAAATGATGTCTTCCGAAAAATATCAAAGAACTGAGGAAGGAGCTAGACCCAGTAACAAATGAATAATCGACCTCCATGTATCTATTTTGCTGGTTTATTGAATCAATAATTTTAAGTAATTGGAATAATTAGTTATTTTTTTGTGAAAATATGATATCATTGCAGCATTTTAAATATTACAATTTTTAATTTTTCACTCATTGTAAGCATTAAACGTGCTTCTATTTTCAAAGCGGTTCATTAAGATTAATTGATTCCCTTGCCATTTAAGCCTCCAGGATAGTATTATATTACCCCTTATATAGGCCTATAGTAATAGGCAACCGCTTCTGTATTCACAGCATGGGTGCGATTTACCTCACTTTCGAAATTCAAATAATTCTTAGTCTAACACTTTTATGAAAAGATAATTTACAATTAGGCCTATACAGTTCAATTCTTTGATTTATTCTCTACATTTTGTTATAATAATATTTCATTTTTGGTGAAAGCATATATTCCGAAATTACATTTCAAACTTTGGCATGTTTTGTTAGCAACCTTGTAGTAGGAACATAAAAACAGTTATTTTCAAAATACCAAATTTGAAATTGATAAATATTTTTATATTTTATTTTATTTTTTTATTTAGAACTAAATTACGAAACTTTTTTACACTTATGAAAAAAATTACAAAAAATGTTTACTACTTGTTATGTCGGCCTAAAGTCAGGCGTTTACTGGTGCCGGAACGCACCGAAACGCCGTTCCGGTACTGCTTTTTATAATTTTTTTATACGTTTTGTTGCAACACTAAATTCAGAATTTTACGTCCACCAATCGCCAATCGAAAAACCTCAAGATATACCCACACTACTACAGTACAGTGCGTTGCGACTATGCGAGCCAACTACAGTAAAGTTTCCCACATTTTAACTCAGCTCGGAATCGAAATGGGACAACTTGGAAGCACCATACATATTTTTGCCAGCCTCGCGACTACAGATAAGAGCCCGATGATTCAAAGTCGAAGCGGCCGAAAAGTTTAAAAACCAGCGATACTTAACTTTTGTATAATAAACTTGTTTGGCATGAAAAAGTTTATATAATACAGTATATTAATGAGTTTATTGTAATCAAAATAAGACCAAATGTGATATAATTTGGACCACATGTAATGATTAATACTTCTCGAATAACTCATTTAATTGATCAAACGATTAATTAATTAAATAATAAATATCCCAAATGAGAGGACAACACGGAATACATACAAATAATGGATGTACATTATAGTTCATTTCACCTCAGCGTGAGGCAAAACCAAATGACCGTAATAAAACCCTTACCCTTAGGCCTATTGTGCGACATCGGGGATGGGCACTTGTCGACTGCCTTTGTATTAGAGTTATTGCTGTTTGTCCCAGTGTCATTATGCAAACTTTTTTAATTGAAAGAAAAACTTAAAACAAAATATATCATTCGCTGTGTTTTGATCGCGTGATTATTTTTATACCAAATATGAAGGGAATCGGTTGATTTTGGGGAAGGCAAAGTAAATAGTTAAATCCTATGTGTTTTCAAATATTTTTTATCATCATGAATACGGAAATAAATTTACATTGAATAATGATGTTGAGTTTTATAAAAACCTCTTACTTACTACTGTACACAATAATCATCAC
>JAGFPH010004343.1:4078-14497 GCA_018207615.1 Philaenus spumarius | reverse complement strand
CAGTATAATTAACATATTATTTTATTTCTTGTAACCATAAGTTACAAAATTTAGTTTGTATTTTAAAATAACCAGCAATGTTTGTGTCAAAATGTTAGAATACTTGTATTTGCCTCAGATTAAATAACTAGAAAATTTGAAAAAGATTAGATGTACTAGTATGGAGCAGTATGGAGCACCTCTGCAATGTAACAAATTTATTTGTAATGAGTTCTTACAAATCTGTTGATAATTAATTGTGTTCAACTTTGGATGTTCAAAAGTGTAGTGATATATTTAATTAACATGGTATTTTTAATTTCAGATCAGAAAGAAAAAGAGAGCACGAAAACAACTCTGAGGAACCTGTAGTTAATAAAAAATTTAAAAATATAATATAAACATTATTGATCTAAAATGTATTTATTATACACCTAATGTCATTCCCAGTCTAAGAATTAACAAGCGAATTTCACAACTATCCTGTTGTGTCTGGTGTAACGAATTGCTATGATTTTTTAGAATAATTTGTAAGCGATAGATATATTTCAGTAGTAATTATTTTGAATCACATTTTGCCGTCTACTTGTTAAACTTTACTAGCCTAAGGGCACAGCCAGAACTTATAAAAAACAACTACTTCTAGTTTTATGATAGCCTATTTTTTGTCGATAGTAGTAAAAAACCTAATTAGGCTCAAACCTATGAGCATAATAATATCAAAAAAATGTGTATAACTTATTTTTCTCGGATACTAAGGTTATGTAGTAAGAAATCATCCTTTGTATATCATAGATGCATCAATTGTAATAAATTATTCCAATTCCTTCAAAAAATTTTGTTAAAAGTATTTGTTTGGTTTTTTAACACTTACCGGCCGTAGTAGTACGGCTGTCATATGTGAAAGCTGAAAAGTACGGATTTCATTTCTCCATTGATTATAATGGTAAAAGACGTATCTATATAGCGCTTTCGATGGTTTTAATTGTCAATCTGTGGTTTCTAGTTTTACTTTTAGCTGCCTAGGTTCAGTAATTCTTCTGCTGCAAATAATATAACAAAAGTTCAGATGTCATGGCCTAAACTTTCAACCTTTGAATTCATCTGACTTTTTTCAAGTTTTCAGTGTTGATTGTAAGTTTGAGAAATGGCTTCATGAAATAAAGAGAATGATTTTGTGTTTTAGTCCAGTGAATAGAGACTCAAAAAGAGGGTCTACCCTGTTGTCGCACCGGGGATTGAATGAATTTAACTGTGCCGCGGCTAGAATTTATTTTAGCGACAACAAAAATCAAAATTAAAAGTTGATGAGATGTTTCGGCCCAGATAAGGACCGTATGCTGGATAGAATGTGCTTGAAGGGCGTTTTGATTGAATTTTGGCCCTAAAAAGGACCATATTATTACCAGAAGGGCCAAGGTTTCGAATGTATTGATTATTAAAACTTTTATGGCCTGATAAAGGCCGCTCTGTGAGTAAAAGTGTGGCCAGAAGGGCAGACGTAATTCAGGTGAAGCCTGCTTGGTGTTCATAGCGTTGCGTAGATCGATGTTGCGAAGTATGTGATGATAGAACACAACACTCTTACCAAAGTGTTGTGCCTGTGAGACACAGTAACTCTAAATCGAAGCTCGCCCTGCTAAACCGAAGTCTAGGAGGGAACTACTGTGCTTTGTGTATAGGGCCTTAAAAGGAACCTATGTGTAAGCTTCAAGAGAGTGTAATGTGTATCGTAGCCTGGTACAAGTACCGTGCAGGACTAATAGGTCTTCAGTCGTTGCAGAAACTACGATGGAGGTTCAGGTCGAGCCTGCCTCTTTTCCACGAACGGTCTTCTTAGTTTCGCTGTGTAGCGCAGATGTTCTTGTGAATTTTTCGAAGAAAGAACAAGTATTTTGAATTGAATTATGATTTATTGTTCGTTGTTGGCCCTGAAGTGAGTTGACAACACTTCCTCCCCAGTCGCAGCTCTCTCTCTAAGCGTAAACTCTGATGCCACGGCTGAGGGCTTCCACGTAGTGCGAGAGACTTCCCGACTTCTTCTCCTCACTGGCCGATTGCTCTCCGTGGTATCACTTCAGTAAAGAGGTGTTGGTTAACCTGGTGCAAGTTCGGTAATTGAGATTCAGGTGTCACTGTGAAGGTGGTTGTTGAGTTGAAGCTTGGTGATCGATTGGTCTCGCTGGGAACGATGATAATTTAAATCTGTCTGTATATATACTTAGTTCCAGCGAAAAGGTGTGAAATGTAACACCTGCCGGAGCTGATTGACGAACGGCAGGGCTGCAATGTGTCGTCGCACCGAAGCAAGCAGAACGTTGTCCATGTTTGGCGAGAACTTAAGTTAGCGTGTTTTGCTTTTAAGTTAGCATCGGGACTTAGTATATTTTTCGAAGAAATCACACGGGAGATTGTAACTTTCTCAGAAGAAGTGAGTTGAACGCCGAGAAAGTTTGAAGTTAAGTTTTGGTCATTTGGCGATGAATTATTTAGTTTTGTTGCAACAACCTTGTCGACGTTTGCCAACTAAATATACAACATGACCGAGGAATTGAATTTACTGGGGACTTAGAGTTATTTCGACAGATGTTTAGCAGGAGAAGGCCGAATAACTTTCCCATAAGACGAGGTCTCATCTGCGGGGAGAAGTTAATGGTAGAAGTGAAGAAACCATTCGACTATTGATGCAGTGTCCTTGGTGGGAGAACGTGACTACGTTTCCCAGACGGCTGCAGTGTGTTGTCGGGATGGTCCTTGTGCGGGCCAAAGAAATCGTTGGAAATTTGCTAGTAACTTTCTCGGAAGGTGAGGTCTCAACTCCCGAGGAAAGTAAATGTAGATTATTGAAGTTTTTGCTGGCCGATATCGTCGTGTCCTTGTTGGCTGAACATGCCTATGCAATGTTCGCCAGACAGATGTTATATCGACGGGGACATGTTAAAGGGAAAATCTCAAGACGCTGACTGAATTAGGCCCTTTTGAGGGCCAAGTAGTTAGTTGTGGAATTCCGTTTTCTGTTCGATGTGTTGTCGGCCCTTTTGAGGAACGAGAAGTTTATTTGGAAATTCCACCTTCTGTTTTGCTTTGATTTAGGCCCTTTTGAGGGCAAAAATGTTGGTGGTAATTATTTCGCCAGAGTATATATATTCGTTGCCGGGGATATTGCATGAAGCTAAATATTATTGTTAAATATAAGTAGCTGCCCTACGACAACCCTACAAAAGGTCCGGTAGTCCTGAACTTTTTATATGTTGTTTGGAACCACGTACCTACCTAGTAATGAGTCCAAGTTTTCGTCATCCTAGCCCCATGGCAACATTTGTTAAGCGAAAATCGTTAATTTTTAGCACTTTTTCAGTTAGTGGCCTAAAACTTCTTTCCTGTGCATATACCATTATACCTACCTAATTGTAGAGGACAACATTTTCCCTACAGTTTTCACCAATGAGAAAGAACATTTTGCAATCGATATAATTATTTGTATAATGATATTTATATAAATTTGAAGAAGAAACTTCTATTTCGTTTGGCATAAACCCAGATACCTTATACACAGATGTCGCATGCGAAGAATTTAATGACGCAGTACGAGAACTGTACACACTGCAGCGCTGGCATAGTTTTAAGAACTCCAGGGTCTCCAAATTTGACCAAAAGATGACATTAACGTATTTGTCAACTGTTTCTGATGTGCATTTAATTTTAATTAATCTGCCTGTGATTTTTCACGGGGCTTACTAGTGTAATAATATTTAATAGGCTACTTAATTTCATGTTGTAACTAAGTACCGTACTAAATTTCCAAATCTCTGTAAAGGTGTATCAAGTTTGTATGTTAATGCGTACGTACGTTTGTGCGCAGGGGTATATTAAAAAGTATTAAGAATCTTATTCTTATTTAATTTCATGCCTTCCCAATTGCTTTATAATTGTCCATAAGTCATAATTTTAAAGGACTAATACACATTCAACGAAACCCTAATCTATTACGTTTACTTACTATTTACTTTAAACTAGTGAACCTGGCAATGCTTCTCTATTGCTTGATTTAATTTTAAGGGTGGTTATTCCATTGCATCTCTTTGACTTAATAAGTAATCGAATTGCAAATGTTTTTGTTTTTTTATATCAATTAAGAATAATATTAAATAACTTTAGATTTATAGTTTATAGGAATTTAGAGCAATTAATATTTATTGTATAGGGGTAGCTACCCCATTTAAATCTTTTTATTTGCAGTGATAATATTCTCTAAAAAATCCTGGTGTAAATTGTGAAATTTTAGTAATATTAGTTGAGTAGTTTTTGAGAATATATAAAAAGTATGTTGTGGATTATTATTTAATATTAATGGTAGTTATTCCCATTTCATTTAGTTCATCCCTCTGACTTAAGTAATCAAATTCCAAATAGTTTTGTATATCCCTTAAAAATAATATTACATAATTTTAGCTTTATAGCTTGTAGAAAGTTAGTTTAAATTATATTTATTGTATAGAGTACAATACACCACCTCTTAAGGTCTAGTTCTAAAACCTGACTTAATTAGATAAACGAATGAATGGAGGACACAAATTTACAAATATCAAAGATTATTTAATATTAATTAAAATTATTAAATTACAATTCAAATTCACACAAGCTAGCTCAAATAAATTATCTCTTGTCTATTTTGGATATAATTGTCTCTTAATTGCACAATAGCTTATCTGGGGGGTTAGTACTGACTTTTCCCAATTATATTAAACAAACGTAGATTCTTATATACAAGACTAGCTGACCCGTACGGCGTTGCCCGTGGTGGATGGTATTTTCAGTCTTTTTAACATAATTGTATTCTTTTTAAGTGTTCAGTCAGTGAGTGGTATTTGGCTTTTATATATATAGATCAATAATAAAAGCACTATTGTCATAATAATAAAAGATCTGAAATTATGATTTTAGTAACTTTGATCCGCCCAAACCTCTCCTAAAATTTCCAATTTTTTCAAACCCTTTCTTAGTAAGCACCTATGGCCCTAGAGGAAGCTACATACCAAATTTAACGCCAATCCGTTCGGTAGTTTTGGAGAAATCGTGATTTAGTAATTTTTACCCCCCAAACCCCCCTAAAATTTGCAATTTTTTAAAACCCTTTTTTAGTGAACACTATATATATAGAAGTACACTCTTCTCGAAGGTTTGCCCTCGAGAAGCCTAGTGAACCACTAAATTAGTGTAGTGATCAGCCGTAATTTGAGGATGATCAAAAACGCCTATTTCTGGCGTAATTTTGGGAGAATCTAAAACATTTTTTAACAGACTACTTTTAGGCCTTCAACGAACCTAAGTACCAAATTTCAACATTTTCTGCCAATTAGTTCTCGAAAAAACTGAGAAAACGCAAAACAATCGCTAGAAAAACGCGAATATTGGGCGTATCTTTGGGATGTTTTCAAAATCCGTTCTTAGTGCGCGTCTAAAGGTCCAACTGAACATGCATGCCAAATTTGAACTCATTTGGTTCAGTAGATTTTTAGTTCTGCTGATGAATGAATGAATGAATCAGTGCCATTTCGCTTTTATATAGATAGATTAATAGATTTTTTTTTAATTTGGAATTACAGTATAGTAAGTGTAGGTAGTAGACCTACAAATTGGAAATTGATGTGAGTGTTGGTGTTTATACGTGTAGAATAATTGGGAAGCACATAGTAATTAATGAAAAGTTCGACATGTATTTATCAGTTCGTATTCACAGTCTATGGTGGTTGTATAAATATTTAAGGTGAAGTTCTTCAAATTTGGTGATTAAAAGAAAAATATTTTGGAAATAATATCACAAATGAAATGTTTATTAGCTTGGATTGATCTCACCCAGTTTTAATGTTCTCTTATGGTGATTTGGACAGATAATTGTTATAGATTAATAATATCGCACTTCACTGTACCAAAAGTTAATAAGGCTACCGTTGAACAATATCTGTACAAGTACAGCAGTATCAGCGTTGGTCTTCTGGTGTTGTAGAGATGACTGGTAACAGGTCTGCCTTCTTTGAGGTCTCAGCAACAATTAAATTTTTTAAATCACTCTGGGCTTGGCTAAGGCCTTCAGGAAATGGTATTTGGTGCCTTATGAATTTTACATCTTCAGGGGCATTTGATTGTTTTATTAAATTATGTGTTTTTGAATATTGGGTGTTGTTTTTGTGTAATTTTAATTAATTTATTAAATAATTTGGTTTTATAATTACAAAAGTGATAAAAGGGATAAGAAATTTAATTAAATAAATATATTTTTTTTAAATACCTAAATAGCTCCTTGTAGAATATTTTCTTATGATCTAACAACTACGACTAAAAAATACACTTAACCCTCGAACCGGCAGACGGTACATAATATACCGTCACTCCAACACATTTGTAACGAGTGATTGTATTGAATATTTGACCCACTAAAAATTTTCCAATCTCAAAAAGACAAACACCATTGGAAAGGTAATGTTTCAAACTTTAATTTTTGTATTTACCATTTCTTTCTAAAACGTATATTTACATACGTAATCATCGTTGCAGTTTATTAGTTTTCTACAAATCAATCGGCGCCCGAAATTTCATACAAAACATAACGAAATAACTCAACTTTCGTCAATCTCTAAATCCCGCCCAGTAGGGTTTCTTAGTTAAACCTATGTATCGATGGATTCATCACATTTTCCCCCTATCCAAAACTTTCATCCAATCAACAATCGGACAAATAGTTCTGAAGTTTTAAGGGGTTTTGTAGACCCTTGCAATTGGTCAGTTTTCCAACCAATAAACAGCGTTATTTATTTCACGTGATATCTGAGTGACCTCAATCGTTTTTAAAGATATTTTGGTATCTTTGTAAACATACTGCTTCAAACTAACTTTCCCTGAAAACCAAATATGCTATATTTGAACAGTTTATTGTGTAGGACCGTGGGAAAGTGACTGCTAATACGGTCTCATGTAAGGTTTAAATTTGAACTCTAACGGACTTTTATAACAAGGGTAAACATAGGAGTTTGCGCGCGCATCCTGTATAGCGTGAACGGGCAAGAGATTCCTACATTTTTTCTCACTTTTGTTATTCAAATAATTCTAAATCAGAAACTTTTATGAAAAGATAATTTACAAGTATACAGTTCAGTTTTTTTATTTATTCTCTACACTTTGTTATAATAATATTTCATTTTTGGGCAAAACATATATTAGTAAATTACGTTTCTAACATGGCATACTTTTGATAGCAGACTTGTAGTAGAAACATAAAAACTCGTGTTTTCAAAATAAGAAATTTGAAAATGTTAAATGTTTTTATACAGTTCTATTTAGAACTAAATTACGAAACTTTTTTTCATTTATGGAAAAAATTACAAAAAATGTTTACTACTTTTTATGTAGACTTAAAGTTGAACTTTTATTTTTCGTAACTGAACATTTTTCGTTTCTTGAGCTTATAACTTTGTAAATTTTACATCTATCATTTTTTTACTGGCATATATAAATTTGTTGAACCCTTTTCTACAAAAAAGCTATGGAACACTTTTGAATTGGGGTTCATATACTATTTTTGGCGAATTTTTGAATATATGCTTGCACACGCCAAAAAATCAATTTTCGTTAAAGCTGCCGGTTCTAGGGTTAACATTTGCTTAATGGGTTACAAGAATTCATAGACCAATCACAGCGATCGTTGGGTTTCGTGGGAGGAGTCTAGCAAAAATTGGAGAACTCTTTTTAACATATATTTTTTGTCCTTCAGATTGACTTTGTCTAATTTTATCGTCTCAACGGTACTTCTTCTGAATTTTTGTCAAAGACATTTCAGACGGTCGTGTTCATTTTTGAATTTGAAACTTAGTTTCTTTGCAATCGAACTTTTTATTTCTTATTTGGCCTAGCCTTTGACAGACTTGCCTATTCTCTGTCGGATTTGAAATATGAATTTTGGGTGATCGTTTTGTTATTTGTGTGATATTATAATTTTGATGGATTGGTTGATTAATTTAGAAATATTTTGATGTGGGAAAGATATAGATACAAGGTCGGGAAGTAATTTTAATTGTTAAATATGTTGTTGAAAGTCGTGTTTTTGGAGATATCTGCTCATTCCGTGTTTGCGATTATGACCGATAGATGTCATTAGCGTTGATTGCAAATGAATGGAATTCCTTCGAAGGTTTTTCTGTCTCTCTCGCACTCACGAGTGTTTAATTTTAAACGACGTGATTTCTTATTTGGTCGATTTACTATTATTTGGAATTAATATTTTAAATTGTTACAAGAGGTAGCAACTCCATTTCAACCCCTACCAATTGTGAATCTAAACTATACTGGGACCCACTCAAATACACAAAAGAAATGTCATCAAAATTGGTCCAGCCTTTTAATAGTTCAACGACGTACAGAAAAATTATATACAGAGTGTTCAGTAAAATGGTTCCAAGAATTCAGGGCGTGATTCCCCACATCAAAATAAGATGAAAAGTTCTAATAAAAAAAAAATACGTCCAAAAATGCTCCATTTTCTGTTTAGCCGCCATTTTGTTTCTTTTACAGAATAAATCATATCTAGAGAATGGTTTAACCGATGAGTTCAAACTTACTATGTAGTTTAACCTAACAATGATCTATCTTAAGAAAAATATGTGACTATATCCAAAATCATGCGTTTAAAATAGCGGCTGTTTGAATATTTTAAACCTAAATTAGGCCTACTCAAAAACCGTACATTTTAACAAAAAATATCAAGATACCTTTTTTGTATCCCTTTTGATTACTTATCGGATGGTGTAACTGTCAAAACAAACGGATGAAGGATAGCTAAGTTAAAGATAATAACAGCGCATGTACATACAATATTGTTGTGTTTACTGTGTTGGTATAGGATTATTACTGTAACAAACCAATTATTACACATAACTTAACTATTATCCTTCATCCGATTGTTTTGACAGTTACACCATCCGATAGAGAATCAAAAGAGCTACTACAAAAAAGATTATTGACATTATTTGTAAAAATGTAGTTTTTGAGTAATTTAGGTTCAAAATTTTCAAACAGCCGCCATTTTAAAACGCATAATTGGATATAATCGCTTTATCTTTCTTGATATAGATCATTGCTAGATTAAACTTCATGTCAAGTTTGAACTCAATTAGTCAAACATTTCTGTAGATATTAAGGGAAGAATGTCGTCAAATGGCTAAAAAATTAAAAAAAAATTTTTTTTGGTCTCAATATATAGTACATTTCTTCCTGAATACAGTGATATATTACAATTATAGCTTTTAATTGTCAATCACCTCTAACAAAAATAAAATTCAAACGTATGTCCATACATTTTAGTCAACCTGCATAGATAAGCTTCACTCTTATATATATATATGCTACTATTGTCAAATAATATGTTGAATATAAAATATAAAAATATAAATTTAAGTTTTTTTTGTCCAAAGAACTTGATGTCGTAGGTTGGTTTTTTTTAAAATAATATATATATATATATATATACAGAAATACTACAGTAAAATTATGCAAAACATCTCAAGCCTTTAGACCAGGTAACTAGTCATATCCCGTCAGCTTGGAAGCGAGCCAACCACCGTTTGTTTTACTTCCGCCCTCCTACCCTCAAACCACAGATATGAAAAGTTACCTGGTCTCACGAGATTTGAACCCGGGATCTTTTGATCAGAAAGACCCCACGTTACCTCTCGGCTACGAAGGCTTGTACAGAATCCAACGCTCTTAGCTACTTTACAAAGCAACCATATTGCCTATCTCGCCCCTTACCACGAAGTTGAAGGATGCACAGACCCAAGACCATAGCCAGTATGGAGCAGGAGATTTTTAAAATTGGAAGTAAGTGATACTATGATACATTAATTATTTTGTTTATAAAATCACAATTTTCCGAAAACTTACTATTTTTGTCTTTATGTTCCTGTAGCTACAGTTCTACTTGAGACAGGCTTCTGAAATTTTTACCACATGTTCATAACAATAATACAAACATACAGTCCTAAAATAAAAGTGATATCTAATTTAATAACTGAAATAAAAAATTTAATTTGAAAAATATTCAACATTTTTTAGTTTTAGTTTTTTTTTAAATTCTAAAAAATTTTCTTTTAGACCTAGGAAGTTCATTTTAGGTCCATACATTCATTATATGTACAAGATAAACGTGTAAAAGTTTGATACATATATCACAAATAAGTATTGAGATACAGGTACATGAATATTGCCCGTTTTCCCATTTAAACACATGCTAAAAGCTTGCGACTACATTCTTCCCTTAATTATTTTGTAAAAAAAAACAAAATGGCAACTTTAAACTCATTGGCAACTATAAACACATTTATTAACTTTCTATAAATACTGAAACACAAGATAGAGCGTTTTACTAAAGTTAAATTACTTTTTATTTGT
>JAGFPH010004342.1:79321-89956 GCA_018207615.1 Philaenus spumarius | reverse complement strand
ATGGATTGAAGGTAGGATATAATAAATAATTGTTACGCAGTAAAGGTTATTTTTTTTATATTTAAAATCAACTTAGAAAAAACTTGTCAAAATTAATTATTTTATTTTTTTTATTTTTCTATTAATAAATTTGTTTGTAAACGGCTTGTGTAAGCGCAGCACGTTACACTAAAAGTAATACTTAAAACCTATATGCTATAGCTAGTTTACAAAATTGCTCATTATTTTTTATCAGTGTACATTTCTTGAACTAGAAGTAATAAGCTAATCTATAAAATAAACAAATTGAGTAAAAGAGATTAACAAGTACATAAACCACTAGTAAAATGAGTTTAAAATTTAAATTATTTTAGGTTAAATGTAATACTATATAAATACCTTTAACCAACAAGTTTCAATCTATAAATTTTATAAATCAAACGTAAGAAGTTTAAAAGCTTAACCAAATACAAATCTCTAATTAGTGTTTACACTTATTCTGCTGAAATATGGCACCACGTACTCATAATATACCTACAAGTATTATTAATGTAGTAATATAACCTGCACAACAATTATATAAACTCTCGTAATATTACAAAATTAAAACATGTTATTATTTGCTAAAGTAGAAGTAATAATATAAATCGTATTAACTCAAAATAAAAGTACAATAAAATATGTTATCAATAGGCATGTAAAACTTGCGCAACAGCGGATAATGATTTCGTAATTTATAAGGTACCTACAGAGAAAACGTTGCGGCTATTTAAAATATGTAAGATTGTCTAGAGACCCTGTAGCGTATAGCTAAACAGCTTGATTTAACCTGAATCAGAGATAATTGAATATACAGGTCTAAAAGTAATACTTAAAAACCATATGTTACTGCTTACGACAGTTTACAAAATTGCTTATTTATCAATAAAATATGGCAGCTAAAGTAAAATGAAAAGCTACCATGAAAGATTTTCTAGGTAATTAAATCTTTTTTAAATATGTAAATATAATAAATTGTCTGTATTCACTTAAAATACCTTTCAACACAATGAACATATGTTATTTGAACCTATTTTACTATGCTACAAGTATTAATGTAATATTTAAATTATTATTGGTATGAACTACAAGTATTATTTAATGTAACAACATATCCTATTATGCCTATTAAATAAATTCACATGAATCAGAGCTAGATAAATATACTGGTCTAAAAGTAATACTTAAAACCTATATGCTACTGCCAGTTTACAAACTTGCTTATTATTTTTAGCAGCGTAACTCGGACAAGAAGTAATAATCTAAACTATAAAACAAACAAACTGATCGGAGGAGGTTAACAAGTACCTAATAGAAAAAGAGTTTAAAAATTTTACGAATAATATTAGGTTAAATGTAATAAAATATAAATACCGTTAATCAGCTGATTCCAAACTCAAAATTTAATAAATCATACGTAAGAGCATAACTTCATAAGAGCTTAAGCAAGTACCACTGACTAATTACTGTTTGCACTTATTCTACTGAAATATGGTACCACGTTTTCGTTAAGTAAAATGAAAAGTTATCCTGTATGATTTTCTAAGTAAATAAGCCTTTTTTTAAATATGCAAATATAATAAATTGCCTGTATTCACTTAAAATACCTTTCAGTACTATGAAAATTCTATTTCAACCTATTTTACACTGGTAGAAGTATTAAGATTTAAATTATTAATTGACATGAACTACAAATATTATTTAATGTAACAACATAAACTATACAACAATTATAGAAACTCTCATAATATTAGAAAATTAAAACATATTATTATTATTTGCAGAAGTAGAAGTAATCATTTAAACTGTATTAACTCAAAATAAAGTGTGATAAAATATGTTATCAATAGAGATGTAAACTTACAGATACTACTATAAATTTGACTCCTTAACGCCTACCGCCTTAAATGAGTTGGCACAAAACGGACTAACTGTTGTACAGTTCTATGTTACGAGGGGATTAAAACCTGCTTCTATACTACTTTCGAGGCCATACTGCTGCATTGAAATCACGTCTCCAGCTCAATCGAGTGCGAAACATTTGATCAAAATGTAAACGTAATCCCATTCAATTACATGTAAAATCTGCGCAAAAGCGAGTCTATTTTGTGTACATTATGGACCGACCGTAGTTACCTCAGCATCACCGTCCAAGACCCTCTTTCAACTTATATGACTTTCACTATAGAACAACCGGTTAGAAGTGTCTGTCTCTTTCAACATATTTGACTTGCTGCAAATTGTACACTTGCTTTGACCTCTTCGTACAGTGCGTATGTTAAAATCGTATGAGTTAAAATCTCTCTTTAATAAGCATATAATCTGCCATTAAAGTATTTACATTCATTAACATATCATTCATTTCAGTAACAAATAAAACAAATGATTCGAATGTCCCGTTTAGTACAATATACTAGTAGTTCTGCGAACAGTAGACCTTGCTCGTTGAAATAACAAATGTGGTTTTGAGCTTAGGTTAAAAATAGTGTGCCAGTTAGGAAGTAAGCACAAGGTTTTTAGCCAGTGATACATTATTTACAATTCCCGCGATTCTGGGTTTTCTAGTACTCGTTTTTATTTCTTTTCTTGAGCCTTAACTGCTAAAGATTTTCTTTTAGAGGCATTGTGTTTTATTTAGGTTAATAATGCGTAAGAAAGCTAAAAATATCGCGTTATAGAGGGACAACATTCAATTAAATATTTACATACTTATATAACTCAAACTTAACAATGTATTTACAGTTCCATATCATATTCCAATATTAGAAATAATAAAAACAATGTTAAAACGCCGTGATAGTGATCTCAATCCATGTACCAACACTTCGCACGGTGTCCTACGGTCATTTTTTGTATGTCCTTATACCGCCGCGAGGTTTCATTTGTTTCATCTCATTTTGTAATTCAAGTAAAGCTAAGTCAAATACTTTTATAAAATAATGATAATTTACAAGTATACAGTTCAATTCTTTGATTTATCCTCTACACTGTCTTATAATAATAATAATATGTCATTTTTGGGCAAATAATATATTCCTAAATTACTATTCAAAACTATAATAGTTTTGCTATAGTAAAATTCACCTCAGAGTGAGGCGGAAGTTCAAGGGTCAGCACGGTCGACTGGTTTCCGCTCCACACCTACCTGAATTTTAATTTTTTATAGTAGCGTATGCAAACTTTTTATAACAAGAAAATATAAATATAAAAATAAATCACATAACGTTGTGTATCGCGGTCTTCAGTTTATTTTGATACCAAATTTGAAGTAAATCGGTAAATGTTGAGTAATTAAATGGCATACCTTTTAATGTAACTAAGAACTATATAATTACTCAACATTTACCGATTTACTTCAAATTTGGTATCAAAATAAACTGACAACCGCGATACACAACGTTATGTGATTTATTTTTATATTTTCTTGTTATAAAAAAAGTTTGCATACGCTACTATAAAAAAGTAAAATTCAGGTAGGTGTGGAGCGGAAACCAGTCGACCGTGCTGACCCTCCGTAGGCTTGAACTTCCGCCTCACTCTGAGTTGAATTTTACTATAGCAGTCTTGTAGTAGGAACATAAAAACTGGTGTTTTCAAAATAAGAAATTTGAAATTGATAAATATTTTTATACAATTCTATTTCTAAATTACGAAACTTTTTTACATTTATGAAAAAAAATTTTTACTACTTTTTATGTAGGCCTAAAGTTAAACATTTTCCTTTTGTTACTGAACGTGATTGTTTCTTAAGCTAATAACTTTCTTAATTTTACTTCAATAATTTTTACTGTCATATATGAATTCTTTAAACATGTATCTACAAAAAATCTATGGATAACTTTTGAATTGATTTAGAATAAACGTATAAAAACATGTTTGAAATACAAAAACTTGGATGATTTTTAACAAATTCGAAGTTTACGGCCATTTTGTGAGCTTATTGTTAGAGATACGGCAAAAATCAAAAATACAATTTTGTTTAAAATTTAATTTGCTATTAGCAAAATGTTATTAGTTTTTAAATTCGACTTACGGTTAAGCCACAAACTGGCTTTGGAAAAAAGCTTACACTGAGAGAAACGGTCCGGCCGCCATTTTTATTTTATTTAAGGGGTTAAAAATGAAAAATGGAAAAAACCGTATATACATGGCTTGGCCTAGGAATAAGGAACATTCATGCAAAAATCATCAAAATCGATCAAGGCATTTGGCCATAATCGTGAGACAGACACACAAACAAAATGCCGAACGGTCGAGTTAAAACGGAGACCACGCTTACGCTCGGTCAATTATGGTTAGACGTATACCCTGCTTATAAGACACTATGCTAAAACGCCCGGTACGAAAACTAAGAATAAAACCTATTGAGGTAGCAACGCATCTCGAATGTAGGTAAGAATCAACGTAGTTCTTTGATCTGAATACAATGGCGGTAAGCAGTTGTGTTTCAGTTATAATAAAATTATACATGTTTGAATCTTAGTTGTAGTAGAACCTAAACTGATTAGATACGTGAACCATACTTCTAAGCGATCTACTTTATCAGAAATGATTTATGGTAAACAACAATTAAATTAGTCTTTTCTATCGTATGAGTGACATTTCTTATTATTTTAGAAATAATGATTATTTGTAACCTTAAATGTCAATTAAATGTAAATATTTTTATATGTTTAGATTTATACTCTAAACTGTAAAATAATTTCATTGAATTAAAATCACTACGATATATATAAATTATATTTTTGTAATAACCTATTGTCGTAGAATATGTACAGTACGATTTTTTAACCGTGCCCTCGGCTCGGCTATCGCTCGGTGGGCTAGCGGTGTAGCGGGGAGGGATTGCAAAGGCAGTTCCACAAACTTCGAATAAACAAAAATGATTGAATAATTATTCGAATAAAATTATTGAAATAAAAACTACTTGAATGAGTCATAGACCACTCGTCTCTTGTTCGAGTATTCGAATAATAAAACTGTGGTGTGGTTAAGGTAAATGCCAGACACCAAGTAGGCCTACTTCCCCCCAGGCAGGAAGTTTTCCCCGGAATCTAACTCCAGACATCCGTACTGAGCAAACCGTAAGTCAAACGAAAAAATGTTTGAAATAAAATATTTAATTTGGACCTTTATCTAAAACTTTCTCGCGAACACTTTGTCTCTGACCAAAAAATAAAAAACTTTTCAGCGGTGAGAAAATTTCATGTCATTATTAAAGTACATTGTTGTAATATTGATTTTTATAATATGAAATAGGTTTGGAATGGATTTTCTTTTACATCATACGAATCGTATGGTTCTTATCTGCGTATCCGTGAAAGTTTCATAATTTTACATCGCTGCTAAGAGTATTAAATGACAGTGTTATTGAAGCTCGGTTTTCGCTGTTTCACGCCGCTCGGCTCAGTTTTCGTGGAGAAAACTAGAGTAGACAGAGTGATTTCTAACGTTATCATTCAGGTTAGTATACAATCGTGGCCAAGGGCACGGTTAAAAAATCGTACTGTACAAAGCTTTATCTTATCGACTAACACTAGAAGCAGTTGACCGCGTAATAAGTTAAAAAGATAAGGATTACGTTCTATTCATAGCAGGCACTTCCAAACTAGCAAAACCTACACTTATTTCTTTACTGTCTGTATTAATTTTATATTTAAGGTAACTCTATCGATCTGAAAAAGAGCGGGTACTTTTTCTTCTTCAAAAGATAGCCTACTACATGACCTGCTGGGACTTTAAACATTTTACCTTTTCCCTTCCAATAGTTGCGCATATGATTATCGAAAAAGGGAATGTGCTTCACTTTACTTACGTCAGCGAATACAAATGTTCGTTTTACATTATCACGCCACTCGGGTATTTCCGCCACAACGAGGTAATCATCTGCAGGTGTGTCTTGCATATGTCTAGGCGAAAGTAACAGGGCCTAAACAGAGATTGAGGGAAATTATAATACTTTACCCTACGGTTATAAAAGATTAAAAACACAATAACCATCACGTTTTCCTTCACAGTTTATATATTTAATACAAATTAACTTCCAGAAGACAATAAACACCATTTTACAAAAGGTTAAGTGATAGCAGGGGTAAGAATTAAATATTGATGTTATGTTTGGAGATATTAATAGATCTTGGTCGAAAAGAAGGTTATACATCTGTCAAGTTGTAAACTAATTCAGGTCAATAGTGTCTCATCTAATTATTCATAAAACCAAAAGTCCTCAGTAATCGTAAGTCCACTTTGGAAAGCCTTGGTGTAAATACTGGTTACTGAAACCTACTGACATAACGTAAAAGTCTCTAAGACACCCGTGACTCCTCCAGTCTTTGTCACATCTTCGTTCACTTCTTGGATATGGTTTACGTCTACGGACGGACTGACTATCATTTTAAACAATTCCGAAAAGGTTAGGTATACCTGGAGTGGAGAATCCTTTTAGGATAGGTGGGTACAATAAAATTCCGCGACTAGAAAGAGCGATATGTTGAACTCTCTGTGTGTGTGCGTGAATGGTCCTCTGGAGCGGTGTAAAAACCCCTAAGACTGAATGGCCCTCTGGCGCGGGAAGCTGTACTGCTATAATCCCCGTAAGGCTTGAACGAATGTGGTAACGGAGATGCCAACATTCTGGTTGGGTATCAAGGGAGCAGGTGTGGGGCCTGCTTCACCCCTTCGGGGGTTTACATACCCTGTCCCCAAATGGTGGCCCTCTGGCGTGGGATGCTTTACTGCTATAAACCCCGTAAGGCCAAAAGTAACGGAGTTGCCGACATTCTGGTTGGGCATCACGGAAGCAGGCGGGTGTGGGCCTGTTTCACCACTGAAACCAACTGGCACGATGTAAAAGTCTCTAAGTCCTCACTGACTCCTCCAATTATACCAACGCTTTGTCGTCCACCAATGATCAGTGTATACTTGGAGAATCCAATTTGGATAAGTCTCTGTGAAAAATACTAAGAAGGGTCACAGGGACTGTAAAGGGTCAAGAAGGGTTTCAGTAAGATGTAAAAGTCAATGGTGGTCCATTTAAGTACACTTATAAGATGACTAGACCTTTCTATTAATTTATGGTAAAGATACAAGTGATTCAACCCTCTCTATCAATTGACCTTTCTCTTAAATTTATTTTAAAGTTTTATTTTTTTTTCAAAATTTCTTATTTCCCTTCAAATCTCCTTGCTATTTTAAGGATAACAAAACGATTTTTGTTTATCGGAGTAAAATACCTTTTACCGCACACACTGACTGACAATAGTTTCCAAAAATATCACAGCTTATTAAACGACAAAATGAAAAAGCTTATAGAAATTCCCCGTGTCATACACGCAGCAGACTGACAGTATTCACTTTCTTGAAAAATGTTCTCAGATGCTATTAACTATGCTTCTGACATCCATTATCAGGTGTAGTGAACATGTAGCTACCGAACGGGATGTGTAGGCTCTTTCTGATGATTGAGGAAGCTCTACCTGTCGAAGGAGAGAGGCTTTTTTCTGATGATTGAGGATGTTACCCGTCAAACAAAAACAAATGATGTTCCGACCGTACCTCCTGGGTAACAATGGAAAGTGGTCGAATCCCATCTATCTCATTAGAGATGTAAAGTAGTACTTTCCTGTATTCTAAAACATCTTGACGTAAACACAATGACAAGAATACTGCAATAACTCAATGTTAGCGACTAAACGCTAACAGAAAGCACAATAATAGCACGACAAGAACACGACCAACAAAACACAATGACACCCTAGCATGACGAAAATTTGACAACACGACATTAGCAAGACGGAAACACGACGACAACATCTTAGTGCTAGGCATTCATTGCAAATCCCCTCCTAAAGTTTAGGCTGTTTACCTTTACACAGTTAAGGTCCTAGGTTAGACTAAGTATTTTTCTGTACACTACAACAGTTATACAATGTATTTTACATTATATTACCGTCGAAAGTAGGGTCAATATTGCGTTGTCATCGGAGGTTAAGTTAGGTTATTTAGATGACGTTGGTGAGAATGGTAGGTTACGTCATAATTTTAGAACACCTTCTATGTAACAATTAAGTGTTACACACGTCTAAATCTAATAACTTAATATTTGTGTTTAGATTGGGCCAACGTTAATATGTTTATTGTGTAGGTTAGGTACATAGGACTTTGCTAATGAGTTATGTTCATTATTTAGGTTAATTAACAACCTGGAACTCTAAGTTAATATTTGTTGTTTGGATTTGGTTAGTTAATAACCTAGGTTAGCAAAAGCATAGGCCTTTGTTAATAAGTATAACCTGCAACTCTAAGTTAATATTTGTTGAGTTTAGATTGGGTTAGTTAATAGGTTTTTAGAATAGGATAACACCAAGGTAGATTGTTATTTAAGTTACTTTACAACATTGGCTTTTGCTATAATAAGTAATGTTCGCTACTTAGGTTAATTATTAACATCCTGGTCTACTAGGTTAATATTTGTTGTTTGACTTTGGTTAGCGAATAACCTAGGCTCGTAGGTTAGTCTAAGCCTAATAACTTAATATTTGTGTTTAGATTGGTCCAACGTTAATATGTTTATTGTGTAGGTTATTTATAGGGGCCTTTTCTAATAAGTAATGTTCGCTAATTTAAGTAACTGATCTATCGACATAGAAGTCGATTTATTTTACAATTTTGAAAACCTAAACACAATGTATTGTTCTAATTACTGGAGAAAATGTAAATATGGATCTAAATTACAAGCTAAAGATTAAATCGGTTAGACTTAAGGTTACACCTAATAAGAATATAGAAAGAGTTGTATTTTGAAGTTAAATTACCGTGTAATAAAAACAACGCAATAGAAATTTGTTATAATTAGAAAATATATTTTTTATCGGATGATAAAGATACAATTTTTATAAACTGATTGTTTTACTCTGCCTTTTTTTAATCTAGATAGTTAGCCTAATTAGATTTTATTTCGTCATAGGTGCAATACCTTTCTTCCAACCACTTACCCGTACACATTCGTACAGCTCATCAATCACGTAGAGTAGATGACGTCGTTTAACAATGCACATACACATCTTTCCGATCTCCCAGTCGTTTTTGAACACCCTGTATAGGCCGCGACAAGATGGTGAACTAGATGGCGACGGATTATAAATTTAGCACAGTCGTTTAACATCGAGGATACAATGCATATACGTTATTTTTCCGATCACACAGGCGTTTTGGAACATCCTGTAGGAGGCTGCGAAAATGGCTGGCGGCAAGGATACCATGCGTATACATATTTTTCCCTATCACCCTGACTCGTAGGCGATCCAGATGGCTGTGGGGTTGCAATGCATATGAAACATTTACAAACAGATCAGGGTGAGGAATTTTTCAATGCGCACATTTTTATTCAAATTATTACTCCACGCCCAATTTTTTAACGCATATACATATTTTTCCGATCACCCATGATCGTGCAACTGTCTGCTCATAACGCATCGTTATATACAAATTATTACCCTTCGCCCAAAATGTTTTATACATGATTTATCTATAACGCACTGTTATATACACATTTTTATACAAATTATTACTCCCAAATTTTAAATGCGCCCAAATATTACAACACTGCAATCTGCTATGTTTATATACACAACCTTAATACAAGTAAACTAGAAATGTCATCGTGGGTCAAACGGCAAAGGCCGTTCTCTCACCGAACTCCCTAGGTTCGAATCACCGTTCTAGACTAACTTAAAAATAAAAACTAATTATATAAATAAATAGTGGTCACGTGACTTCAATGGTGACAGGATGGCGAACAAGATGGCTGTGGGGATACATTGCAGACGTAGGCTGAACACAGCTCAATCGAGAACGCATTTCAAATGCAGTCCCATAAGAGTTCATGTTAAAAAAGAAGTGTTGGTGGGGGTGGGGTCTGAGCGGGGTCGGGGTCTCAGTGGGGACGGGGTCTCAGCGGGGACTGTGTCTGAGCGGGCTCGGGGTCTGAGCGGGGTGGGGTCTAAGGGGGGTGTTGTCTAAGTGAGGGCTATGGCGGAAACAAAATGTCGGCGGGAATTTCCCTTGGATCAGCAACGCATCTAAAACGTAGTAGCATAAGATCCCTGTAACCCCATCCATACCAAGATAATATGATTTCCTTGTAAGAATTACTATAATTTGTCAAAAGTCTGTGCAATACGGCCTCAAATTCTTAGTTAATATGATCAGCATATACAATATTTATTTTATTTGTCATAAATCAGTGCATTACATTAGCGAATCCTTAGTTAATATGATCACCTAAACAATATGTTATATTCGTCAAACACCAGTGCAATACAACCACAACTAAGATGGCGTCGTTATCTGTCGCAGCTCGGTAAAAAACCCTGTCGGAAGTTGGTACATATTACGTCGTCAAAATGACATCGTCACAACAATCCAGGAGTCGAAAGCCGATGCATATTAAGTCATCAAGATGGCGTCATCACAACTCGGTACAGGAGTCGAAAGTCGGTGCATATTACGTCATCAAGATGGCATCATCACAACTCGGTGCAAAAACCCAGGAGTCTGAAGTCACAACTCAGTGCAAAAACCTTGGAGTCGGAAGTCGGTGCATATTACGTCATCAAG
>JAGFPH010004342.1:55039-72262 GCA_018207615.1 Philaenus spumarius | reverse complement strand
AAAAAACTCTTATTTGGAGCCCTTAATCACAAGACTTACAAAAAATACAAAATCAATTAATCATTCTGTTCACTCTAAACATTTAAACTTATTTTTTCTTCTCCAACATCTAAATTTTTTATTTTATGTCTTCCTCTTCTTTCAAAGTTTTAAGTTTTAAAACTTTCCTCTGTTCTTCAAGTTTCTTTATTTCTAAGGAAAATTTTCTTTTTTCTTGTCAGCTTCTTTTTGAGTTTTACTTGTCTCTTGGAGGGTTTCCTCATATCTTCTTTGGGCAGCTCTAACATTAGACAACATTGCTTATGTAATTAGGCACTTTCTAAATGTTTCCATAAAATTTAATTGCATTATCGACTGTTTTTTGAGCAACTAAACTCTGTTCTAGTAGATTTTCCCCTAGCAAGTTTTTATTTGTAGAAAAACCACTTTCAACGGTAGCATATCCATCAGAGAATGTCAAACTCAACTTAACAACTTCCCAAAATTCTCGATAGGTTCAAGAACATCATCATCAAACATGAATAAAAGTCATCTAGTCTTGAAGAAGGCTTGCATTTTATAAGTAAGTTTTAAAATTCAATTTGAAAGTAATATGTGCCTCACTGTAAAGAACATTGTACGGATTTTTGGCATGTTCAGCAATGGCATCTGAGATTCTGTTTGCAGTATAAAATGATTCTAATAATATGTTCACTCTTAGTTTTCCTTGTTCCAGTTGGAGAAATATTATGTTGGGATCTGTACCAAAACTATAAACACAACATGAATTCATATTCACGAGAAATTATAGAATAAACATATCAATTTACCAATTCATATTACGTTCCACTTCATTTTAGCAGAATAATAAATACGTTTGTATTCCTTTGTCATCTGATCTTCCAGTAAAAACAATACTTTATTACAAACAAATAACATTTCCCTGACTTTTTAAAAATTATACTTTTTTTCCCTGACGTATTAAAATTTCCCTGACATTCCCTGATTTCCCTGAGTTTCCTGAAAGTGTGAACCATGTTGAATATCCGCCATTTTAAAATTGTACAAGACACCGTTCTAATAATTTGTACTCTGGTAAACGTTTACACAAAAATTAAGTACACCAATAAAAATTTGAACTCAATATTTTATCTACTTCAAAAGATATTATAATTTCTTGTAAAAAAACAAAATGGCGGATAAATGGAAAACGAAAGCGTTTTCAGACCTGTTTATTGGAACTTTTTATCTTATTTTTGCCTTAGGAACAATTGTAAAAAGCGGTTCCAAAACACCTTGTGTAATTTTTATTAGTATTTTATAATATTGTACATATTATGACAAGATTTACATCAAAACATCATCTAACTTATTTAGAAATCAAAATGTTCTAAGAAACAATTGAAGTACAAAAAAAAAAAAAAAATGAAAAACAAACACAATTTTTAGTTAGTTCTACAAAATTTATTCAGTCTTGGCAAATCAGATTTATTCAGGCAAGACTCAATAAACGTTGTAGAACTAACTAAAAATTGTGTTTGTTTTTTTTTTTACTAAAATGAAGTTCTTCGGTCATTAGTGTAAAATCATAAAAATTCATGCAATATTAAAAATTATAATTGATTTTGTTTCAATCATTATTAGCGGATTTCCATAGGAAAAATGAGCTATTGTAGTGGCCCTTATGGTAAGAACCAAGGTCGGGAGTAGCAAATGAGCACCGATCATGGTCCCCAGAACACATTTTGGGGTGTCATTAAAAATCATATATATGTGTGTGTGTGTGTTCGCACTCTAGCGGCCGCATTTTAAGTCCAATTTGGTTCAAATGTCGGTTGTCAATGTCGCTTGGACGAGTTCGTTACCCAAAAAAATCCAACAATCGGAAACAGGTTTTTTGACAGGAAGTAACTATTTTTTGAGATTTTTCCTACGAGAATGAATTTGTTTTTGAGTTTTTTCTACAAATATAAATGTAGGATGTTATTCTGCACATTTTGTTCTTTTACGCGACCTTATAGCTCGCTTGGTTCCCCCAAAATCGATCAAAACGTAAAATACCATAGAAGTACCCGGTTCAAAGCCATGTGGTGGATTCAACCGTGGGGTTGGCGTGCGAAGCACGCAATGCATTGTGTATTGAAGATACTCTTATCACAGGGGTTGGCGTGCGAAGCACGCAATGCTTTGTGTATTGAAGATACTCCCAATATGCGGAATGGCGAGCGAACCATTTTGCAGCTATTCAGCACCGTCGTGAATAGACCTATTTCCCAAATTGTTGGTTGAAACGCTAAAACATAGGCCTATAAACTTAATTTTGGAAATTTGCTCAACTCACGTCAGCGGTTCAGCTGCGTGGTCGAATTATTTTATATGGTTTATATAATAGTATTTTGTCTTTGATAGATTTAGGGTTGATGTGTAAGTAAGTGTTATTTTAAGAAACCATGTAAAACTACAGTTGAACTTAGGTTTTAACCGCCTTGGCTAATGCGTCAACTCGAACATACATCATTATTTTTAGGTCCGGTCAAATCGTTATCGCTTACATTATTATAAACCCCTGTTTTAGCGTCAATAAACATTCTAACCAATCGGTTGTAACAAAGTAAATCTACAAAATATCAATGTCAAACTTTAAATTCAGTTTTCTCAGAACTTCAAAAATGTTAGAATTTCCCCTTTCCTTTGATTTCAAATCGCCTATTTTCTCCCTCCTCAGAATCAAACTGCAAAATAAATAATCTACGTATTTTTTTTTCACACGTAAAACCTTTGGCGGGTCCAATCAAAGTCGGTAGAGGGGGGCGGGGTTCCACTACAAGTAACACTGCTAACTCTCCCACCCCTCCTAAAGAACAATTCCCACGCTATGCGGTGACAGTTGTGTGCTGTGTGTAACTAAACCTAAGACCTTGCTGTGAAAGTGTTTGGACAATAAAAGCGTGGTGAGACTCAATCGTATAGCCTGGCGAGACATTTACGTAGTTGTAATCAGACAGTTTTCCCCCCAACAGTAATGTTAACACTTTAAAATTGTTGCGTGTTTTTTAAATACAGTAAGTAAATGTTTTAATACGTACTGTTATTTTAGTGTTTTTAATACAGTTTGTTAATACACACTACATGTACATTATTTACGCATTAAAACTTTACATATTAACCAATGTTTCCTAATTTATAATTGTAGGTGACCTCAGCTCCAATTATCAGGACCCTACTGTACATTTAAAGAAAAGTTTAGTTTTTCTTTTTAATAAACATCATGAATAATGTTGTCAATAATAGTAATACAGCATAGTTGTTTGTCTTTTCACTCAAGGTAACAAAAATACAATTTCCTAATGGTACATCTTTATAACATCACTCGGACGTAGCGTCAACATTTGTCCGGTCCCTTCGTTAACGCTATAACCAAGTATAAAATGTTTATTGAAATAATTGTATTTCCTCATTTTCTCAAGAAAAACTTGTAATAACTACGGACTATTATATGTACTGCCAACAAATTTTCAGTTTTTATTGTGGTTCCAATATTGTACAGAATTTTGTCACTGTACGTGTACAAAAATGCATTAAAAATACGTTCAAAATTCAGGTACCTGTGAAGCTAAATAATGTTATAACTTAATATCTAACGAGCAACATTTTTCAAACTGGTTACAACCTCATGACTAAAATCGTGTAATAAATATGGTCGACTACATACATATCAGGTAAGCAGTAAACAGGGTGAGCAGTTTTATATAAGTAGAAGTTTTATAATAATAGAACTCTAACCTTAAGCATTGTTGTATATGTTTCTTCGTCACCAGCACTGAGAACAGTTTTGTAAACAACGGAACGTAAATCAGCAGGGATCTGGCATTTCCCAGACACATGATCATTAAATCTCTTCTTTGATTCCTTAATCACCTCTTCATCCCCTAACTTACCTAACCTGGTCAGGACAAGTGTTCTGAGGAGAGAATCAAAGTGATCTGAAATAAAAGTTATGGTTAGTGCAGAGAATAAAATCACTATTACAATTTCAAATACAGTAGAATCCCTATCGTCCGCCCTCGGCTAGTCAGCCGCTCCGGTTAATCCGACCGTGTTCGAGCCGAAATTAGTGACTCACGTAACGTCGGGCCATTGTTGTTTACTTGCTGTTATCGCTTTAGTGCTCCGTCACCTCTGGTGTCGTTTCTGTTGTGCGTGTTTTTTGTACTGTACTGTGCAGTTTTTACTGTTTACAGGCAGTCCTCGTTATACGCGGTCCCACTTTACGTTATCTCGCTTTTACGCGGTTAAAAAGTCAAAAATTAATTTGAAAAACTAAAAAATGTGTTTTAATTACTAAAATCCATTTTAATGTAAGCCTATTTGATCAATATCAATACTAAGCTGTATGACGTTCTATTTTGGCTATCGCGTCAGTCTATAAATAGTCCCCTTATACGCGGTTTCGTTTTACACGGCACATTGCCGGAACGCTACGACAGTGTTCTTCTGTGTTCGTTACAGTGTATTTGTTTTACATTGTGTACAGTTGTGTGTTTTTATCATGTCAGGAGTGAAGCGTTGATTGTTGGAAAACCCGTCATGGCGGATAATTTTCTGTATTTTATGATAATCCGACCTTTTTTGCATTCCGACCATACCCCCAGTTCCAAAGGTGACGGTTTAGAGGGGTTCTACTGTAAACACATTCAGCCTTTGAAAAATAAATTACGTTGTATGAAACATACCATCCGTGTCTGGAGCTTAACTAATCAAGCAAGTCGTCATAAAATAGGTTGATGGCTACTTGCCTTTGTATTGTTCATAAATAGGAATACCACAATGTACACCACACATCCCATCATAATGGAACATTTCTAAAAGCATACAAAAATATATGTAGCTCACAGTAAAAGCATCTTTTTACACACACTTCAAATAACAACTCCCCTGAGCAACAGCAAACAATGTAGAAGAAATCCACATTGGCGTAAAAGAATTTGAAATGAAAATTGAAACAATTCCTTTCTAGTAAACAACGATTCATCGGTCCACAAAATGTTTCTAAAGAAACCTACGGCTCCATGTCACTATTGAGTAACCACCGGGAAAACTGAACTCTTGGGCCAAAGGCAGTTTCTTGTAAAACTTGAACAGGATGCAAATGAAATGCATGGTGTTTGTTTTTTATTTTTTCAAGACATCCCAAACTTTCCAATTAGAAATGCCAATATCTCTAGCAACGTCTCTAGTACTTACTCCTGGATTGTTGTGAACAGCATCGATGATTGCTTCGTCCATCGCTACCCCATATGCAGCGCCTATTTCATGATGCTATTTGTGTACGGTGCCAAAGTCCACAAGCCGCTGATACAATCTTGAGAACACTCTTGCACAAGGAATTCGGCGATTCGGGAAGCGACGTTCATATTCCCTTCTGACGGCAAGAGCAATACCATCACAAAACCTATACACGAAGTGCATATCAGCATATTCTTGTGGTGCGTATTCCACGGTAGCTTTCACTTAACTGAGGTATGCTTTCAGGAGCAATCCAATGAAACTAATTTGTTTGTACAAATGGGTACGTTTGTTATTTGATTAGGAATATGAAAAATGTAGATAACTGAGATAAGATAAAGGAATGAAATAGTTTCATCGGAGAGGAAATGTTAAAACGAAGATAGGGTATTTATTATAATTATTTCATCACAAACATGTCAATAATTATGTTTAAAGCCCATTGCCGCCCCTTAGGCGAATAGGAAAGGTCACTTCTAGTATAACATTTTAAAGCTTAAGATGTGGGGAAGTTTTTTGTGATATTTGACAGTCTGTAGTATGACGCATAAGACAAATTTCTTAAGTAAGTTCTAGCGCACTTTTTCTTAATTTTCCAAAATGTTTTTTTCAAGTAGATTTTACAAGGCTTTAAGAGGGCTTGACTGTGGCACACTATACTTATTCTGATATAAAATTTTGTTTACTTTCCAAAAAAGTCAAAAAAAGTGGCAATATGTTTGGTTAAAGTTGAGAAAAATTAGATTTTCATGGGCAGTGTCAAGAAATTTGAAAAAAATCGACAAATGGCTGCTTCTGAAAGGGGGTGTGAGATAGAACTGTCCGAATTGCGTAGTTTTGTAGCAATTTGAATGCATAATAACGCCTTGAAAATTTTCACACTGACTACCAATCACCCTGTATATAAGAAACATAAAACACTTTTTTTTTGTAGACGATAAACTGGTTTGTTCACCATTGCTAAATAAAGTATGGAGCATGCAATGTTTCCAAACATAACATAAAACCCACACAAATAATTCGATCACGCGGCTGAACCACTGACGTAAGTTTAGCGAATTTCCAGAATTAAATTTATATGTTCTTTCCACTCGCAGCGTACAAACTCGGCCGTCGACCTCAGATCAGAAGATGCCACCACAGTATAATCCCCCACTTGGATTTGAACTGGGTACTTTTATGGTATTTTACATTTTGATCGATTTTAGAGGAACCAAGCGAACTATAAGGTTATGTAAAAAAATGTGCAGATTAATATCCTATGTTTTTTTTTAGATAAAACCCTAAAAATTTCAATTTATTTTATTTCCTTATAACAACAATACAACAAATACTTTTTAAGTACAGTGCAAGGAAATTGTGCCCACATAGGCATTAGCCTGTGCGTGGGGACGAGTCGCATCTGAAATAGTTACAACAAGGAAGTGATATCTAAAATAGGCCTATTCTAAGTTATAAGAAAGTTTAAATACAAAACAGGTTGAGTGGGGTGTGCCAAACAAGTCAATATCGGATCAAAACAACCCGGGTCAACAAATTATTACTGCATCAACACACTGAGTATTCACAATATTAATGAGCGAGATAAGATATGTCAATAAACGAGGGTAAATAAATTTGCTACCTTTAGACGGATACAATGACATTCTCAGTAGCGTCCAAGTCTCAATTCTAAGTCTCAAAGCCAATTGGTTATTACGGTTATTCAGTAGAGTTGCGATAATCCGAGGTTCCGTGTAATTCGGGCCACAAATAGCGCTGTCAATACACAAAAATACCATAGAAACAAACTTTCGCCACCCCCTCTCTTACAAAGGCACACTCGACACCAATCCGGGAGTATCTAAACATAAATCAGTCCCACTACTGTATTGTGAGTCACACATGTTCATTCTGTGATTTGGAACTGGTTGCAGCGCTAAGTTGAACAACAACCCGAAGCTACTGCAACCGATACCGAATTATTCTGTCATTGGCGTGACATCGCTGCTCGTAAATATTGCAGTGTAGTTAAACAAAAAACTATTTGATTTCTTTAAAAAGTAATTTTCTATTTTTGTACAGTATATAAAATTACGTTTGTACCTCAGTGTTCAATACAAACTAGTGTATAATTAATAAAACTTCTATTTTTTCGGTTATTTGAGGATTATAAATGGTAGTTTTATTTTAACCTCTGCCAGAGCTCAATTTTTGCACAAGTTCAATTATTGAATACTAGCTGGCCCGATACGGCTTTGCACGGATAGACAAATCAAAGTTAAATGTATATTAACAAAAAAAATATATCAATAATATTACACTATGTATTTCTTATAGGGATTTTTAGTAACTTTGAACCCCCAGCCCCATCTAAAATTTTGAATTTTTTAAAACCTTTCTTAGCGAGAACCTAGGGCCTTAGAGGAAGCTACATACCAAATTTCATTCCAATCTGTTCGGTGGTTTTTGAGATTTTGTGATGAGTGAGTGAGTGAGTATTTGGATTATATATATATATATAGATTAATATTTGTTATTTAAAAATATTAAATTTGTTAATGATTATATCGGGGCAGGCACTCGGCTTGCTGTGAACAAACTGTTTCTGATCGTGTTCATGAATTTAATGATTAGTATTGAAAGATCTAAAGTAGGCATCTATTTTTCTAACTACATATTCCGTGTAGTTCGAGTTTCTCACAATCCGAGGTACTCTCAGTCCCAAAATCGGTTTATATAGTTTTGGGTATGGGAAAATCCGATTTTGATAGGGGAAGGTTTGTAGCTCTTCAGCTTTAAATTTAATTTAGTTTTAAAGATATCAGACAATGGTAACCTGGGTTTTTACCTTTAAAAACAACATATTTTTAACCGAATTTGGTTACTTATTTAATTTAAACTGCTTGATTCCTAACAGAATTACTCACTTTCTTTTGGTTTTGGTTGCCAGTCGGTTTGAGCTCCAATATTTTTGAAAAGTTTGCGCCCATATGCTTTGAAACCATCTTCAAAGTCTGTGTATTCCAGAATTACTTTGAGTTTTGAGAAACAGTTTGAGATGGAACACCAAACTGTATAACTGTCTTCGTTGGACATGGCCTCCATTAGTTTTAAAACTTCAACGGTCGGTGACATCCCTGCTTGTACCTGGACAGGAAAAAATATAATTAACTCAAAAGTATTTTGTTATGTTAATTACACACGTAAAATCAGGAACGAATGTATATTAAAGATTTAACTTTCAATATAAGCCCTAGTACTGTTGTGTGTACAGATGATACTATTGCAATAATTGTAAGAGCTGAAAAATCTAAAAAACTTCAGAACTTAACAGAAAAAGCTATATTTGAACTTTCGCATGACTTTGCTTTAACTCGTAATAAAACTCGCATTACATTTCAAACCTGCCAGGATGGGAACCAACACAACTAAGTTTAGATTTTGATGGCACTGAAGTATGTCTGAAAAAATTTCTATAAAGGTGTCCCATAATTTAAGTGCTAAACTTCGGGGAATGGTTCTATGAGTCAAAATAAGAAAAAAAAAGTTCATATGAACACAGACCCAAAACGTTTTGTTTTCTAGATATCCGCCATTTTGTTTTTTGTACAAAATAATTCTTATCTAGAGAACGGTTTGACTGATTGAGTTTAAACTTGGCATGAAGTTTAACCTAACAATAATATATATCTCAAGAAAAATAAGCGATTAAATCCAATCTTGAGTTTCAAAATGGCGGCTATTTGAAAATTGGTAGCCCTTTTGATTCGCTTTCAGATGGTGTAACTGTCAAAACAATCGGATGAAGGATAATAGCTCAGTTAAAGATAATGACAACAAATGTACATACACTATTGCTGTGTTTACTGTGTTGGTATAGAATGCCGGGTTGAACAAACCAATTATTACTCATAACTTAACTATTACCCTTCATCCAATTCATTTTAAAGTTGCACCATCCGATAGGGAATCAAAAGGGCTACAAAAAAAGTGTCTTGATATATTTTCTTAAAATGTACAGTTTTTGAGTAATTTAGGTTTGAAAATTTCAAACCGCCGCCATTTTGAAACTCATGATTGGATTTAATCGTTTATTTTTCTTGAGATATATCATTGTTGGGTTAAACTTCATGCCAAGTTTTAACTCAATCAATCAAACCGTTCTCTAGAAAACAAAGTGTTTATGGGTCTGTGTTTATATGAACTTTTTTTCTTATTTTGACTCATAACTATTCCCGAAGTTTGGCACTTTACTTATGGGACATCCTGTATATTTTATTTACAAACATTCATTACACTGATTTATACAACAAAGAAGAAATAAGTAGTATACTAAAAGGGGGGAAAAGAACTTTCAAATACCAAATGATCGACTGAATATGGCTTAAAAAATCTTCTTCGCACTTTAAAAACAAATTAAGCAATTTTGTGTTAGATATATCTTGTTTTGTATTTATTATTTATGTAAAGTTCATAACGCCACCTGAATTTGTACAACAGCTTTTGTTATTTCATAAAATACATTATTATATACCAATAAATAACTTTATTTTCTGTAGAATTTTCTCGCAGTCTTGTTTTTCTTCTCTATTTATTTAAAAGATTACCAACGTTTCGACTATTATTCAGGCGTTGTCGAATAGGTTATAACTCATGAAATATTTTGGTAGGCCTACATTTCATCGAAGTATAAAAATTTGTTTAAGAGAGTCGCGCACATTCACATGGGACCGCTCTTGCGTAAGTAATGGCCTACAAAAATATTTATAACCCGTACGTTTGTGTTGCGTTTTTTTTTTTTAAATGTGATGTGTTGTAAAGTGTTTTGTGATTTCTTGACAGGCATTAAATTAAATAAATGCAATAATTTCATATAAATTATAACCGATTCGACAATGCCTGAAAAATAGGCAATTCTTAAAATAATTAATGTTACCGTTTTATAATGTTAGTACATACTATATTAAATAAAACATTAGAAGAAAAACTGAATATAAAAATACATTTATTTTGGAGTGTTATTTAATTACCATGGCAAAAAGATCATCAAGCAGTCCAAGTCTGTCTAACGGAGGTAAAGTCTTATTCTGAATGGCTGGGATAAACTGTTCCAACACAGAAGAAGGGTATCTGGTACGGTAGAAGCCAACAGTACCTGGATTTACTTTGACCCAATCTGAAGGTTCCACGTTGTTAACTGTAACTGTTGTAGATGTGGTTTCCAGGAGAATATTTTGACATTCTTTGGAAGGACTGGCTTTACTGCTGAATGAGAGAGGTACCATCCAATGGGAATTATCATCTGCAACAGATAAAGGTACATAAGAGTTTTGTCTGTTATCAGAATTTATAAAACTCCCGACTTGTGTCAGATAAGAGATTAAATTACAACAGTCATTTACAAAAAAAAAAAACATCCAAGCAAAAAGAATGACCAACAAAATATATTTCTCCAATTTTTATACAGTAAAACTTAGATAATTCGAAGTTGGAGGGACCAGGGAATAAGTTTGAATCATCCAAAAATTATAATTACACGTGTTCACTCAAAAAGAAGAGGTAAATACAGGGAGTCTCAAAAAGTACTTTACAACTTTGAAAAATCATATTAATTTATTCAGAGAACCTACAGAGGTGATTGTAGTGTCAACTTGTAGGGAAACACATCAAGTATTTTTACCTTAAATTAAAGATGCTCTATGTGGCTTCTGTTGGTGATCCTGCACACATCCCATTGGTAGTCAATTTCCTCCCAAACTTGCTGTAGCATTGCAGGAGTAACTTGCTCAGCGGCGGCATAAATTCTCGCTCTAAGCTCAGGTAGAGAAGCTGGCAAAGGGTACATAGACGATATCCTTGATGAATCCTGATAAGAAAAAATCTAGCGGTGTCAGGTCTGGAGAACGTGGGGCCATGCATTGGCACATCACGGTCAATCCACTGACCTGGAAAGCACTCATTCAGAAAATCTCGGACATCAGTCAGGTAGTGAGGTGGTGCGCCATCTTGCATGAAATAAACATTGCGTTCTTCGTCATCCTCATTGATCTGTGGTATCAAAAATTGTTGTAACATGTCCAGGTACACTATCTTGTTGAGGGTTCTTTCTTGGGAAAAAAGGGGCCGTAAATTTTGTTCTTGCTCAATGCACAAAAAACGTTAAGTTTTGGGCTATCACGAACATGTGGCAATGTTTGATCTGGATATTCAATGCCCCAAATCCTACAGTTATGTGTGTTAACCTTACCACTTAAGTGAAAAGTCGACTCGTCAGAAAAGATTATGTTGTCCAAGAAATGTTCATCCTCATCCACTCGATTTAACATATCCGCACAGAAGTTCTTACGGGCAATCTTATCAGTGTCTTTTATTGCTTGTATTGTAAATTTGTACAGTTTTAAATGCAAACATTTTTTTGAACACTCGCCAAACAGTCATAATATGTAGGTCTTGCAGCTCGCGAGATGCAGGCCGGGTCGATATCGCAGGGCCGTTGACAAAACTTTGTCTCACTTGCTCAACGACTTTATCAGATGTGCTTGGACGACCTGGTGATTTCTTATGTCTTTCCGAACACCCTGTTTCTACAAAACATTTATGGCATTCATAAATTGTAGGTCTACTAGGATCTTTAGCGTACGTGGTATAAAAATTACGCTGAACTGTTGTCGCCGGCTCAAAACACACAGTAAGTACGCTGGGGTCCAGAGAAGGCAACCATCTTTGACGCAACTGCGGCTAGCGCTCGTGACGGTTCGATTCGGCACTAGTGAGCAAAGCGAGTCAAAACTTGATGTGTTTCCCTACAAATTGACACTACAATCACCTCTGTAGGTTCTTTGACTAAATTAATATGATTTTTCAAAGTTGTAAAGTACTTTTTGAAACATGTACAGTACTGGGTGGAATTCCAAATTTCTTGGCGACTTTCGATTTCTTTTTAAGCCCTTTTTCCACTTAACTAATCACCGCTACCTTTTCAGCCAATGTTAGTGACTTGTAAGACATTTTAGCATTTGATGATGCCATAATAAAACACACACCAACTACGTAGGAAACAGTTAAAATCTACAACTGAAAATTAACAAACCCACTAAATCAACAGGAAATAAATAAATCCCTTCACAAAACACACATGCGACAGTTATAATTTGTCTGATAAATTTAGGCGGGTTGTGGGAGAGTAAAGATATCCCCTCCACCACTCACTTCTGCCGACTTTGAACAACCCTCCCCTGCTTTCACTCTTCAAACCCCTGCCGCTCACATTCACTGCACTCGTGGTGGGGTAGGCGGGGTGAGGTACGCTATGGAAACAGTTACCCCTCCACCCGCCTAAATAAATCAGTTCTTGACTGAAATGTTGACAGTCAATTGATGAGGATAAACAGTAGGCTATAGTAGGATGTGGAAAGGGAAACAATAGAGGACCTCAACCCCAAGAATCCCGCAAAGGGATAGCTTCTTTTATTCTTATAAAAACACTGTTAAAATAATAATGCACATTTTTACCAGCTTAAACACGTGAGCTTCATAAATTGTAGGAAATATCAACAAAGCGGAAAACAATCAAGATAACGATTGAAGAAAAGTTTGAGGCAATTAAGAGAATTAATGAATCGGAGAAGTAAAAGTTAAAATCGTACACCAAGAGTTCCGTATCGATGACTGCCTTGAAAATTTTATCGAAATAATTATTAATAACAACACATCAAATGACAAGTACCGTTTTAAGTCATCAAACTGAATCAAAGTCAGAAGTATAAAGTGTGTGGGAGTACTTATTATGTAAAAATTATTCATATTCGCTATTACTACTAGTTTTATCAACGTTATTACAAATATATTAAATGTTGTAGAATTGTTTACTATAACAGATGACTTAATTTCTGGCTGATTAAAGAAAAGTACAACTGAGAAATGAATCCTATTCTTGATCACAAGATCGTGACAGTATTGAGTTTTTTCTTGTTACCAATAGAAAATTTTGAGATCTTACTTAACTTTAGTTCATAATGAATTTCCAGTTTTAGGACTACTGTACAACCAATTTGAAATCACAGACCATGAAAAAGTTTTATAGTTTCTTTCATGTTTTAGGTATGCAAAGAAGCACAATAGAAAGGATTACCTTGCGATCCATCAGCGCAGAACTTTCTCTGCGACACCGTAAGCACTCTGACATTGCCTTCTTGTTTACTGCTATCGACCGAGATGACAGGGAAACCCTTCTGTCTAGTGAAATTGGACATGACAGCTTTAACAGGCTTGGCACTCGCCTCTTCCAAAGCAGCCCACAAGTCTTCTGTGAAGGTATTTTTGTACTGGAATCTGGTGAGGTAGATGTGCATACCTTTTCGGAAATCCTAAGCAGATCAAAATATGAAACACATATAATTTATGTTAAGATAACTCGGTACAGTAGCGTCCCGGTAATTCGAGTCGCGATAATCCAGATATCCGTGTAATTCGAGCCACAAATAGCGCCTTCAATACACAAAAATAGAAACAAACTTTTCCTGCCACTGCCGTATTCCCCACCCCTCTCTTACAAGGCCACTCGACACCAATCCGGGCATGTTTAAAAATAAATCAGTCCCACTACTGTATTGCGTGCGACATTTGTTTAATCGCTGACTTGGATGCAGCGCTACGCTACATGAACAACAACTCAAAGCTATTGCAGCCAATACCGTATTCTGTCGTTGGCGTGACATCGCTGCTCGTAAACGTTGCAGTGTAGTTAAACAAAAAACTATTTAAAATTTCTTTAAAAAGTTAATTTTTGTACTGTATATAAAATTACAGTTTGCACCTCGTTGTTCAAATACAAAACAGTGTATATTTAACAAAAATTCAATTTTTGCGGTTATCTGAGGACTATAAACGGTAGTTTTATTTTAACCTCTGTATTTTCAGTGTAATTCGAGTTTCTCACAATCCGAGTTACTCTCGGTCCCATTCAATTCGAAATATCAGGACTCTACCATATATTAGTTATTTTGCAATAGTGTTAGCAATGTTAGACAACAATGTTGTTGATATTTATGTAAATAATCCAAAACAACAATAAATCATTTAACTTATACTTATTCCAAAATTTATTCCCTGATCCTTTATATATTTGTCTTTTGCTCAATCTGTATAACATCTCTTTATTTCTATTTTTTTTTTTTTTTTTTTAATAACAAACAAGGATTTAAATGGTGAACAAATTATTTATTTTCTTCATTGATAAACGTTAAGAAAATGAGTTTATAAATGAGATAGTCTTAACTGTTGTATAATTTTATACTGAACTTCCTCTTGTTTATTTATTTTCAACTTAACTTTTAATAAATGAAAAGCAATAATAATAAGAACAAATGAATTATTATTTATTAATTTGATAACGATATACTTATCTATTTAAACAAATAAAAGATAAATCATTTACGGCCTAAAATGGGCTCGTTAACAAGAAAAATTTTAATCTCGGGGCTGGTGTCCGTGGGCACGATATTCAATCAAAATATTTAACAAACACATAAAAAAAATACAATTAAAATATTGAGAATGTTCTGAAGAATAATTAGAATATTTATAATGAAATGTTCTCAGAATGTGAGGTTATAGTCAGGTAGATTAAAAACTAATAAAATTCTGGCTTTATCACAAATAGTTCTTGTTTGTAAAGTTTTAGTTTGGAAAACAATTATTTTTGATATCTGTTCGTAATGAATTTAAAACATAATTAGTTCAACTTATTTGGATTGCAAAAAAAAATAAAATAAAAGTTTTTCATAAAATAAAAACAATTTTAGGTCTATGGTTTTGGCAGCACTGAAAATATAATTGTTATTCTCTCACCACTGTAGATGATGTCTTGCTAGTTGCTTTTTTTTACTCGTTTCTTCTTCTCCTTGTTTGACCGTCTGCCGTCAGCCGAGTCTTGGTCATTTGTTATTTTATAGAATAAATTTTGATTTGATTTAAAAATGGGTTTATTATTATACATAAATATCTAGAAATTGTTTCCCTTATATTTAATTTGTGTGTGTATTAATTTAAGTACAATGTTAATTTGTTATATTAAATTCGTCAGCTGTTACAGTGTAAATTGCCGTGGAAAATGTGTTATTAATTTATTTTAAATTATGGAATGTCTTATATTTGGCCTATTTGGTATTTTTAGTTGCAGAATTTTATGCTCTTTATATAAATGGCGTTAAGTTATTAGTTTATATTCGTTAACAAAAAATATTATTGGTTTTCTTTCGTTTCGTAAGGCTTCTGAAACATCTGTTGAATTCGTGCGTGTTAGTTCCGTTATTATCCGCAAGATCGCTCTGTATGGTTTCATTCTTTGTATTTCATTATGTTATCGGCTGTTTCGATTTGGCTCTATCGGTAATTTAAAGTTGTCTTGCAATTTTATTATTATTATAGGTTTTGAATTAGAAATTAAGTTTGCTTTATATGTATTTAAAGTTTATTTGAAATAATGGAGATGTACTATTACACTGTTAAGAAAGTTCGACACAAAAAAAGACAAAAACAAAGAAATTGATGATATGATGGTAATTTAACAGAATAGTAAATTATCCCAAAACTACTATCGTTAATGATTGGTATTAACTTTTAAAATATGAGCTCTAATATTTTTATAATTATTTCTTTATAGATTCTGAATCTCGGTAGGGTATCGTGCCGGTTTCATCCAAATTTAGACACAATAAAATACAAAATATCGATATACGTAACAAAAAATATATCATAACCTAAAACTATAGTACAAATATTAAATGATGATACATCTAAAATTTAATTAGGTAACAAGAAAGTATTTCATGCACAACATTATATTAAATAGTATTTGATACATAGTAATCATATAGTACTTAGGACTTATTAGTTTTGAGTCAGAAATATATTTTTTTTTGTCTATTAACTTTTAATCACAAATTGGAAGTATTAAAAGATTGGTCTCACCCAGAATTGAGTTCTACACTGTCGGGTTTTTCTTGTTCAATATATATTGAGATTCCTTCCCTTCTTTTATATTATTATTTTTATTACTGGATTTTTTTGTTGTTTATAGCATGATGTCCCTCAGATATTAATTGGTATATACTTCATATATGAATGTCCTTTGGATTGAAAAGGAGCTACATTAAAATTCACCTTTACTTGATCATACTTTAGGCTACACTGACTAAATACTATCCCCTTTGTTGCCGCACATTGGCTTTTGTAAAATGTCATATGTTCGTTGCACTTCACTAGTTCTCTGTTTCTATACTTACAAAAAATGTCTTATTTATAATTTTGACAGTAGTTTATACTTTAAATTACTTAACAATTATGATATATATTACAGTCTATCAAGGCTATTTTTCGTACGATTAATATTGGAAATAATTTTTTTTTAATATATATATATGGTATTTACTCGTTTTGAAAGTTGAGTTAATCTCGCGGAATATTTGAACCAATCAGGTCGATGGTCGCCTTTTGTAAATATGTCACGGGTCTTATTAGTCCTTATATTCTAGAGGTTTTCAATTTGCTTGGAAAATCATAATAGGACATAATTTACTTATTCATGTTTGCCTTTCTTAGTTCGGCGTTTTCGCCGCTAGGCGTGTTATTGGACTCTTGAAATTATGTAATGTTTCATCTGATTCATTTAAATAAGGCGTATTATAGGATTTAATTTTTTTTAGTTTCCAAATAACTGCATGAAGTAACAATAATTTACATTGTGTTAGTTCCGTTGTGTGATTTTGTTTCATGCTTTAGACGTCTTCCAAAGCTTTTACTTTGGAGTAGTGGTTTCCACTATAGTGTTGACCTTCTTAGAAGACTTTAAAGGAGTAAAAGTTCTGATACGAATAAAACTAAGTCATGTGGAGGAAACAGAACAAGGTAATGTTTATTGTTATCAGGGTGTTACGAAATAGAATGAGTTGTTAGGTAATTTAGTTACATACACAA
>JAGFPH010004342.1:37696-49071 GCA_018207615.1 Philaenus spumarius | reverse complement strand
AATAGGCAAGTGGGGACCACACTGCGTGCTTCAATACTGGTTGATACTATGTTGAAGGATGAGAGGAATACCATTCTGTATCATATCATTCCAGCATTTGGCTATAAGCTAGATTACATTGTTTGTTTTTTTATTTATCTTGAAAAGTTTGGTTTAGCTTTTTTATTAATCACTATTATTATTTGTAATTATTATTAATGATAATTAGTTTTTTAGTATTTTCTTATATTTATAACCAGATCATTATAACAGCACAAATCCCATCAATAACAGAAAACAACAGATTAGGAACAGCTGATACAGCCTATACTAATAGAAGTTTGACCCACATCCAAAAAAGTGCTAACTTGAGGCAGCTGAATAGTATAAAATCAGACGATTTACATAAAAAGGCCTAAACAACAGCAATCAATACTAATAGGTCTAGATGACAGAAAAATTTTGCATAACTTATTATTAACAAAATACCCATGTATTAATTCAATATCAAAAAACTTTGTAAAATACAGGGAATCAAAAAGTTGCTATCTTGAGGCCGGAACAATAGGCCTAATTGAAAGGGTAAACATTCAGAAATTTAGACGTTTCCACACAAATCAATTACCTCACAGCACAATAATAACATCAGATATCTTTATTTAATATCACTCCATCAGATTCCAAACTTTATTTAAAACAAACCACAGACGAAATTATCTAATAATACCATTTAAAGTCACACTGTTGACAGATATAACACAACGGACAGAGGAACAGCCCACTTCCACGTTCCCATTCTATATTTAGTTATAAATCTCGATGTATTAAATAAAACAGTTAGGCTATAGATGACTATGAAATTCCACCATTTATAATTATTTGTATGTAAAAACACTTGTAAATTTTGACTGTAAGCACTAGAGAATATTATATAAGAACAAACTGTTTAAGTTAATTTAAAGGTTCCACGGTCCAAGTCGGCCATCGTCAATGACGTCATATTCCCATATCAAACAAGCTGATACATATTAACGTGGTTAAAATCAATTGTAAACCATTTAAATAAATACCTAATTAACAAAAAATTGAATTTTAACAACAGTACGAATATAAGAAATAGTTAGTGTGGATCCGAATTAATAACTATTCCAAAAGTTAACGAAAAATCAGTACTGAATGCTTCAGCGTAGTAAACCGACCAATATACAACAAGCGGACGAGGCTTATATCATAGGTACTAATGCGCCAACAAAGGACCGCTTCTTTTTCAAAAGTGAAATGTTAGTTGGATTAGTATTTATTTAAGACTGAGCTAAGCTTAAAGGCATATTTATAAAAACATTTCTGTTAAGTTTGATGAACATTAAAAAAGATCTGAGTCCTATATCAACATGCTATATTAATAATTGTATAGTAAAGAATTAATAAAGGATTAATTTACTGTGTTAATATTAACATCATCTTTAATTCTTATTTAGTAATATTTGAATCTAGAAATTAAGAATCTATAACAATTAAATTTATATATATTCCAAATTAACCAATTGGCTTGAATTAAGTAGGGCCAAGAGGCAATAATATTTTATTTAATAGTGGTGATAGTACTTAAGGAAATATAGAGAAATGTGAATTTAAAAAAATTATAATAATATAATTAAAAAAAGAAATAGATTGAATAAATTAAAAGTTACTTCTTTAACTTATATCATTGTCAAACCCACAATGTTTGGTTAACCTCAAAATGTTACAATCTCATAGTTTCTGTAAACATTTTTAAACAAAAACACGTGATAAAATTAACCACTTTTAGGCTAATGTACAAAGAAAGGAAAACGATTTTTCCAGAAAAGTAAAATTCCCTGACGTAATAGCATTTTTCCCAAATTGTTGGTTGAAACCCTAAAACATAGAGGCCTCTAAACTTAATTTTGGAAATTTGCTAAACTCATGTCAGCGGTTCAGCTGCATAAATTGTTTTTATAATAGTTGGTGAAGCATCAAAGAATTTAGGTGCCTGGTATATGAAACATGGTTAGTTTAGCTTTGGGTAAGAAAGTAATTCAGTGTAAAGTTCATCCAAATTAGGTATTTTTATTACACCTGCATTAATTTTAATTTCAACAAATTAGAGCCTCAATAGATTTGTGTTAAGTTGTCCTACTACCCTGTGCTTCTAACATAGCCTTACCTCGTCTCCAATGTAGTTATGCAACATTCTGATTATCGAAGCACCTTTGTTGTAGGATATACTATCGAAAATTTCATCTATCTCATCAGGATGACCAACCGGTACCTGAAAAAAATAAAAATACTAATTCAGTTGTGGAATTAATTTTATGGTTAATTTGCAACTTGCAACGTATGTAATTTCATAAATAAATAAGAAAAAATTAAGAAAAAATATAAAATATGTTAGAAAAGTGTTTTGATAAAATAAAATAAGATTGAATGTGATAATATTAACAAACTAAATATAGCAGAACTTCGTTTATCCGGAATAAAGGGGGTGGCGGTGTTCCGGATAATACATTTTCCCGGTTTACCAATGCCACCGTATATACATCGGATTTCGGGAAGAATTAAACTACAGTAGAAAGAAATAATGTTATTATTTTTAATAAATTACCTACTTACGCTTCCTCAGCAAGGGTTAAATTAATTAAATTACAAGTAAAAAAACATGGACCAAGACCGGGATTTGAATCCAGGACCTTTATCTTTCCGTGGTAACACTCTACCAACTGAGCTATCCTCATACTCCAGATATTGGTCGATGTTATGTCACTTGTACAATTTTACTGCATTTATGAATTAATAGACTGAATACCTCGCATTGCGACATTGAAAACAATCTTAACCCCTTAACAGTTCATTAAATTTACTACTTTTTGATACCAAAATGCTCATTTTTTTTGTTGCTCAAATTAAAGTTTAAGTTTTTTAAACTACATTTTTAATAAGAAAAAATAATTTTTATGGTAAATAATTATGATAAATAAATATCATATCACCAATAGTTTGAGGGCCTACTAGGTGGTCAGCTTCATCAAATTGAAAATCTTCATCCTCTTCAGAACTTATTTTTCACTAAGTGTATCACTGTCACTATCACTCAAGTCCTCGAATAATAATAAACTAACATCACTGTCGTTTAAATTTGCCATATTAAAAACAAAAACTTTATTCTAAAACATTAGCGTACATAACAGCAGAAAGCTAACCTAAAAACCAGCACACTACTCTCTACATCAAAACACAGCAGCTGGCTGTTAGCAGACATGGCTCATAGAATTTCGTTGTTGGATAACAACTGTAATGCATATTTTTCTCACAGATGCTTAAAATATCAGTTAAATGACCTGTCAATAGATAGCAGTACTAACCGACAGCTTTAGTGGACATTAAACGGATTAAAATTAGTCATTGATTGCTGCGTCCACTATAGTCGACAGTAGCACTTTCGAAGCGTTTTGCTGGCGTCCACTAAAGTCGACATAAACCGTAAAGGGGTTAAGTCTATTAATTCATAAATGCAGTAAAATCATACAAGTGAGATAACCTCGAACAATATCTGAAGAATCAGAATAGCTCAGTTGGTAGAGTGTTACCACGGAAAGGTAAAGGTCCTGGGTTCAAATCCCGGTCTTGGTCCATGTTTTTTCACTTGTAATTTAATTAAATAAATGTTCTTAATAATAAAACTACTGTATATAAATTCTGAAATCAATAGCCTGTACAGTATTTACATTCATAAAAAATGTTGTTTACTAACTAAATACGGTACAGTAAGACCTCGATAATCCGGCACGCTCGGGGATCCGGTGATGCCGGATTATCGAGGTCTTCTTTTAAAATGGTTTAGACAGCGAATAAACTATAAATAAACGCACATGTACTATATATGAACATGTAAATTACATGTTGAAACTACGTAACAATAACTGCGTAGAGAGATTGCCACTAACTGATGGGCCTCAGATAGGCATGGCTTCATTCCGCTTTGTTGTTGGGTTCCGTTAGTCAGTACAGTACATGGTGGGGGTTTGCTATTTTTACTCCAGCTGTCACAAATTCTTCGAACCCCTTTCGCTTCCAAACCGTGCAGTCACGGAAAAGTCACGGATTTTAGTAAGGGATCACGAAAGTCGCGGAAAAGTCACGTATTTTGCTGAAAGGTCATGGAAATAAATTTTAAAAGCCTAAAACAAAATCATTTTGTACATACAATATTTATAATATAAGCTCTCTGAGCGCTGGATTGTAACAAATAAAAAAAAAAGGTTCCGTATACACACTATCGTGCGAGAGACACGCTGATGTTATAATTAAATTGTGATCATAGCCCCGGGCTTTAAGATGATAAAATATTTTTCCTATAATAACCTGATTAGTTTTTTATAAGACATATCTAGCCTTTAAAATAATTTTGAGCATATATGAAGCCGAGTAATTATGTGTTTTATGTTATATCAATGTCTTTTTTGCCAAAACATGAATATAAATAGGAACAGCGTTCGGTAAACGGGGAGTATAGGCGTAGTAGGAAACAGCGGAGCAGACAAGTTGCAGCGTAGTGATGCGCGATTGTTTGACGCTCGAGATGTTTGACCAATCGACTAAAACATCACGCAATCGCGTATCACTAGTTGGGTGTATTACTAAGAGAAGTAGATATAAGTGATTTTAAGTTTTACAGAATAAAGACTTTGTATATAGAAAGTCGATTTTTTAAATTTTTAAACTAAAAGTCACTAAAAAGTCACTGATTTTTATTTCTGGGAACTAGTAGACATCCTGAAAGCGGTTTTAAATCGAACAACTATTTACAAGAAATTCAATGTATCTTTTTCCAAAGACTTTAGTTTGTTCATATAATCTTCATTAAGTGGAATACATTCAACAAAATACTGTCAGCAACGAAAGTGTGAAACGGTCCCTTTTACGTTTTTAAAGGACGACGAGAGCACATTGTTTTGAATCGGTTCGATTTATAGGAGAAATTTTGATTGAAATGTTTGTGTTATTAAGCAGTAGATTTTTACACACTGTTTTTAACGGATGCAGAGCCAACAGACAGTGTAGACCGGGCTTAAATCACTCAATAATTACAAAAACTGCCATTTTAATGAGTGCAAATTTTCAAGATGATGGATGCCGAACTATCGGGTCTGCCGGATTATCGAGTGCCGAATTATCGAGGTCTTACTGTATTAAATTTATATACAGTACTGTACTATAATTCAAACATTTTTTTCAACTTATTTGTTGAAAAAGTCCTGAATTTTTCTTTTTTTTCCGTTAGATCGTTTTCGCCTAGACTGTGTGGCTTTTCTCATATGAGTGTTAACTGATTTAGAAATGTTTCTTAATTTTTTTTACACTAAAATTGCTACGGTTAACCCGGGTTCTAGTTAAATAAACTCCGGATAAACAGGGTCCTACTGTTGCATTTATATTTTTAAAAAAAACTATTAAATAATTAATATGTTTCGGCCGGTAACAAATATAAAACCAAAAGCTTTGGCCCCAACGTTAGCGTCAAAGTAAAGAATGAATCTGATAAGAAATAATAATCACAGTTTTAACGTAATAAGAACAACATGCAGACTCAAGACATAAAAACGTGCAAAAATTCATTTTTTGTCAAAAGACAATTTACAATATCAATATTCGTTTTAAAAACAATTACTACTAAAATAGATTGTGTAATGTTAACAGGTAATAAAAATGTTTCCTTAAGTAATAAGAAACACTAACTTCATAACGTGGGTGATACATTGTCAACGCTAACTTTGGATTTTTGCTTGTGAAAAAAGTCGTCCAAATTTTACGAGTGAAATGAAAAGTATAACAATAACGGACAGGAACTGGTAATTGATCGAGTAAATTCTGTTATTATTTTGTTCAGATCTTGTAGAGAGGCTAGTTAGTCAATCTCTTTTGTAAAGTTGTACTAAGTTATATTTTTTAGGATACAAAAAACCACTTGGTAAAATTTCACAAATTAAACTTTTAAAAAGTTAACATTAGGAAGATCATTATCAGACTATAGGGGTGTGAAAATAATGTGAAACTAATAAAAACGAAAAATATGTACCTACATTTTTTTAAAAGATCAAAAAGTATTGAATACTTTTGGGACAACTCGAGATCTTATACATCCCATCAAACTGCTCAATAAGGTTTTTTATAAATTAAAAAAAAACTGATTAAAGTTAATTTACATTTAAGAATTTAAAATCAGAATAAATAAAATTTTATTAGAAAACACTTATAAGTTCAACTCCTATGAGATTGCTATTTTAATTGAAAGTTAATTAATCTGACCATGCAACAAATCATGATAAAATAATTTCTACATTTTACTTACCTCAATAGGGTGAGAATTCTTCAAACTATCGAATTCTAATGCTGGGATGTAAGTGTCTACAGCAAACTGAGTCCAGATATCATAATCGGGAAACAAATAAGCAACGCATAAGAATTCGATAAACGACGCAAATCCTTCATTTAACCAGAGATGTGTCCACCATTCCTGCACATAAAAACTCAATATAAACAACAATTCAAAATCAGAATTTAGTACTTCATTTAAATGAGTACATTTTATATTTTTTTAAAAGGTTCCACAAACTTTCTTAAATCAAAAAATTCAAGCACAAATATAATGGACCACCTCATTCAACTGTTTATCTACAGATTTTTTTCAAAATTTATAAGTTATCAGGTTTTCAAAAAATAGCAAAAAAATTCATACATTTATTTATTAAATAATAATACCCAATGCTTCAACGAATATAAATTAACTGCTGTTATCAAGTGATTAAAACTGCAGGAAATCTAAGCCTAAGTAAAAAAATGTATAATTGAAATAAAAAGATCGTTACTTAAAATGTAATTTCAAACCATCCTAATTCTGTCAAGGACAAAGTCATTCTTGCCTTACTTGACCGAACCTAGGGTATTTCAAATTAATGATTATTTTATTCCTCTATCATAACACTCTATCATTCCTCGATAATCCGGCACTCGATAGTCCGGCAGACCCGATAGTTCGGCATTCATCATCTCAAAAATTGGCACTCGTTAAAAATTACAGTTTTTGTAATTATTGAGTGATTTAGACCCGGTCTACACTGTCTATTGGCTCCGCATCCGTTAAAAACAGTGTGTAAAATTCTACTGCTCAATAAACTTGTGCAACACATTTCAATCAACATTTCTCCTACAAATCGAACCGATTCAAAACAATATGCTTTCGTCGTCCTTTAAAAACGTTCCCGGTAAAAGGGACCGTTTAAAACTTTCGTTGCTGACAGTGTTTTGTTGAACGTATTCCAATTAGTGAAGATTATTTGAACAAATTGAAGTCTTTGGAAAAAGATACATTGAATTTCTTGTAAATAGTTGTTCAATTTATAAAAATCTTTGCAAGGTTTGAAAGTGAAAAGGATTCGAAGAATTTGTGACAGGCTGGAGTAAAAATAGCAAAGGCCGTGGTACTGTCTCTTCGCAGTTATTTTGACTACACAAATTTTGACACCTCTTCATTATTGCGTAAAATGGAGACTAATGAACGCCGTCGAAGAATTCGAAATTTACAGGGAATTCAGACATAACCCAGATAATGTATTAAATGATCAGCTGTTATTTCAATCCAATGACTTATATGATACAGCCCTCGGTTATCAAGATAGAACCGGTCAATAACCATCATACAAAGTAGACTGTTTTGTTTAGTTTAGTTCAGTGTATCATAGACGATAAGATGGTGTACACCAACTGGCTCAATCCGTGTCACAAGTGCCAACTTTCAAGCCAAGTGCGGGACTTTCATGCAAGCACGGAAAAACTTACCGAGCAAATTACGTACAATATTTTTCATTATACTACACTGAAAAAGCAACATACTTTTAATGAAAACATCTTTTTTTAAAAATAAATGTATTTTGGACATTTTGCAAATACAGTGTGGGGTATCGCTTTTTATGTTTTTGGGTACGGGACAACTGATTTTGAGAGTTTAACAGTTGTAGCGCGTCGGGGTCTCGTTTTTGGATAAAATTTTTTTTAAATTCAGTGTGGGGTATCGTTTTATATGTTTTTGGGTACGCGAAAACCGATTTTGACAGTTAAAAAATCGTAGCGCTTCGCGATCACGTTTATGGATAAAAATTTTGAAAATACAGTGTGGGGTATCGTTTTATATGTTTTTGTGTACGGGAAAACCGATTTTGACAGTTAAAAAGTCGTAGCGCGTTGGGGTCATGTTTTTGGATAAAAATTTTGAAAATTCAGTGTTGAGTATCGTTTTTTATGTTTTTGGGTGCGTGAAAACCAATTTTGACATTTAAAAAATCGTAGCGCTTCGCAATCATGTTTATGGATCAAAATTTTGAAAATACAGTGTGGGGTAAAGTTTTATATGTTTTTGGCTACGGGAAAACCGATTTTGACAGTTAAAAAGTCGTAGTGCTTCAAGATCACGTTTTTGGATAAAAATTTTGAAAATTCAGTGTGGGGTATATCGTTTTATATGTTTCTGGTTACGCAAAAACCGATTTTGACAATTATAAAGTCGTAGCGCGTCAGAGTGGCGTTTTTGGATAAAAATTTTGAAAATTCAGTGCTGGGTATCGTTTTATATGTTTTTGAGTAAGTGAAAACCGATTCTGACAGTTAAAAAATCATAGCGCTTCGTGATCATGTTTATGGTTCAAAATTTTGAAAATTCAGTGTGGGGTATCGTTTTATATGTTTTTGGGTACAAGAAATCCTATTCTGACAGTTAAAAAGACAAAGCGCGTCGGGCTTACTTATTTTTTAACTAAATGTAACAAATAAAAAATAATTTAAACTTAATTTTTTTTTAATTCGTGTGTTCTGTCTAGACGAGCCGAAGTCTCAAAAAAGTGTTCCATCTTTTCACTAGTTCTTATATGTCAATTAAACTGGAGAACGGTAAAATCAATTTAATGTTTGTTGTTCCTTGTTGTCATGCCCCCTCAACGCCACCGCTCTCGACCCTCTTGTTTGTGTGGCCGCATATACTATACACTACGTTCTTATAGCTGTCGTACCTGGCTTCGTTAACCCTTTGACTAGTATGCACGCAACGTATTCGGGAGCGCTCGCCAGTGCCACTTGCGGTATTCCCGACACAGGTGCGGGAAGCATCCTAACCGTTCTTAGTAACCCCGTATATATGTCGTGATCCACTTATAAGCATATCTAGCATACACTGCAATTTAGTGGACATTACTTAAAATGTTTGCATTAATTTAAAAGCGACCCACTAGATGGGGTGAGCTGTTTTACATTGTCTATATTACAAAGCTGAGTAGGGAATCACTTTGTTTTTCGTCTATGGCAATATTCCTTGACCAGCTGTTTCATTCTGTAACATTATGTTGCTTTGTTTATTACAGCAGTTAGGCTTATAACCTAGTTTTGGTTGTCTGTGATTGTGAGTGTAGCGTAATCCTACTTAGATTGTTCTAATAATTTTATATTTTACGTTAAATCTAATACGGTAAATTGGACTTGTGAATAGTAGAGTGTGAAGAAATGTCTCTTTCAAACGAATCAATCGCGGAAATATTTATGAACGATGAGAGTGGATGTGACAGTGGCAGTGATAGTGATGAAGACGACGAGGATAGACATTCTTGGGTGGATGAGGATGAAGATCTATGTGTGCAAGTACCAGATTTAGAGATTACTGATCCCGCCAAACCAGGTCCAAGTAATTTTCCCACAGAGCCTAGGCCTAGGCCTCCCTCTCCTGTAGGCTTACCTAAGCGTAGGCGAGTACACCTAGGCCTAGATAGTTCTAGGCCTACATCTGTCAATCTAAATATGGAGCCAGAGTTTGGTCCCCAGGGTCTTTTTGAATGGAAGACCAAAAGGGATTTCCCTAACGAAAAGTTGGTCTTTGATGATAGCAAGTCGGGAGTAAATGCTGATTATGTAAAATTAGATGAAAACTGTTCTGAATTAGATTGTTTTAAAACTTTATTTGATGAGGATCTTGCCAGTCACATTTCTGAAGAAACTAATCGCTATTGTAAGGAAAAACAGGATGAATGACTATTGGACTACGGATCCATTGTTGATAACCCCTATTTTCGGTGAGATTTTATCTCTTGACAGATTCTTACTACTTTTACGATTCCTCCATTTCTCAAACAACCTAAACCAGATTCGTGGGGATAGGCTTCACAAGATCATCGTTATTCTAAGCACACTACAAAAAAAATTCACTGATATTTTTACACCTTATGAAAAAATATGTATTGATGAAAGCGTAGTACAATGGAAAGAACGACTTTCATTCAAGCAGTTTTTACAAAAAAAAAAAGACATAGGTTTGGCATAAAATGTTTCGTAATGTGTGACTGTAGGACCGGATTAGTTTTAGATTTTATTATATACACTGGGAAACAAACAAATAAAGACTATCTCAAAATGAAAACAAATATTGATATATTTCAGGACCTAGGCATATCAGGTTCAGTGATTGGAACACTCATGGAGCCATATTTAGGCTTAGGCCACACACTATACGTTGACAACTGGTATACCAGTCCCCAGCTGTTTCAGTTTTTGTATGATCACAAAACAGGGGCCGTTGGTACAGCACGGAAAGATAGAAAAATGATGCCGAAATTCCCTCCAAAAAAGCAAAAAGGGGAATACCTAGCTAAGGAAACCCCATGCCTTACAGCTGAAAAATGGGTCGACAAAAGAGAATTGTTGATGCTGTCTTCGGTTCATAAGCCTGAATTAGTCGACAGTGGAAAATTACACCATACATCGAAAGAACCCATTTTCAAACCCAAAAGTGTGTTGGATTATAACAAAAACATGGGTTTAGTGGACAAAAGCGATATGCAAATATCCTTCAATGATAGTGCAAGGAAATCGACCAAGTGGTACAAAAAACTTTTTTTCGACCTCGTTGACCTCACCGTGTTGAACGCCTGTATTTTATACAAAACTAAAACTGGGAAGAGGATAAAACTGGGAAAGTTCCGTCTAAACCTGATCCGACAATTGCTGCAAGAGTTTTCACCAACTCGAGCCTCGTCTTCTGGTGGTCGCAGATCTAAGGAGCCATCCCCACTTCGCCTTACTGCACAGCACTTTCCAAGTCTTATCCCGGCAACCGAAAACAAACCGAAGCCCCGTCGAGCCTGCTATGTGTGCAGATGGACTGGAATCCGAGCTCAGCTCAGCAAAGACACGGTGTGGCTGTGCGATGAATGTGATGTCCCTCTCTGCGTTCCAGAGTGCTTCCGCGCTTATCACACGAAAATCAATTTCTAAAGTATTCTAAGACAATTTATATTTTTATTTTATTATATTCAATACTGTGACAAGTTCTAAGACAATTT
>JAGFPH010004342.1:7604-26572 GCA_018207615.1 Philaenus spumarius | reverse complement strand
AAAGTATGTACTGTAATGTAAGTTATTAGTAAATAAAAACGCACATTTAAAATATGTACAGTACATAAAAAACAAATTTATTGTACATGCTGTATAATTAATTGAATAAACAAAAAATGAATATTAAATTACTGTAATATAAAAACTAAAAATAGAAAAACTGATAGGAGCACAAAAATGTATTTAACATTAACTAAAAAGAACTAATTAACTTTCTATAAAATGTATGATATAAACATTTCTTATTAAAATGATTATATGCATGTACCTGGCGACCCAGCAGACGATCTATGTAAAGATCATTGCTGTACTGGTGTAGTAAGAAGAATCATGATTTATATATTTTATTATAATAAAGCACTATTTTTATTTTCATATTATATAAACATTTCGTGCCCACAGAATTATCTACACTAGCACTTTCACCACAAACCTTTTTAAATAATATTTCATTCCTTTTTTTAAAAAATTGTGTAGCCATCCAGTACTAGCACGAAAATTTTCATGTGCCAAGTTTTTTGCAACTCCTGTACTTTTTCTTGTAGAATTGTACTGATTGGCAAATTTTATCACAACACTGTTTTAGCCAACTAACAACACATTGATACACACCTTGAAATTCGCCTTTTCTTTGTTCTTCAACATGTTTTAGCCTTCTACCCTCCTCATACTTATCCTTATTTTTCAAAATTGTATGCAACGTAGTAGATGGAATGTCAAATTCCTTGGCAATATCAGTTTTTCTTTTAATCGGGGTTTCCTTTGACACTTTTAATCACTTTTTGTTTAATTTCCACAGTCATTGGTGTAATTTTCATTTTCAGACATGTTTCGTTTCAATGAATGTTCCAAACAAAACAATGCACAGCAAACAAACTTAGCTTGAATAAACATCACCGAACCGATTTGGCAGCGGGCGCACGACTGACGTGTAACAGTTGATGAGGGTCAGGAAGGGCAGGAAGCTGCGTTTTCATGTTTAATCCTGAGCGTATGACATCGTTTCCTTCAAAACATCCGTTCCGTTGAGTCACTGACCGTGAGAGCTATAAACTAGGAAGGACGAAGTCGTGCTATATAGGTTCCGTTGTGTAAAACGACTTACTACCGAGGTTGAACTCTTGCTATAAAGGTTCGGTTTCGCAAAAAGACGTGCTATCGAGGGTTAGAGCTGCGTTCTGAGTTTGGACAAAAATCCATGCTATTGAGGGTTTTAAAATAATAATAGTCGTGATTATAGAGGTATAAATAAATATTGAGCTTGACTTGTGAGAAGATATACTTGATAGAACAATCTTTGAACACAAAATCTCACAACTAATACGTTTATTAACTCAAACGCGTTTCAACGACAAAGTCATCCTCTTCAGCGATGCACGAGCTACAATAGTTAAACTATAACTATTGTCAAACTAGTTATAGATTGTAGCTCGTGCATCATTGAAGATGGCGACTTTGTCGTTGAAACGTGTTTGCTTTAATAAATGTATTAGTTGTGAGATTTTGTGTTCAAAGTTTATTCTATCAACTATAGAAGTATGTTTAACATTAAGTGTTATGACAATTACAGGGGGATAATGCACTTGTTATCGAGGAAATCGTGTTATTGAGGGCTGTGTTAGCGAGTTTCTACTGTAATATTAGATGTAATGACATGTATGTATAAAAGCTGTTTAGATATGTTTAGTTGTTGTAGTGTTATGTATGTTTCTTTCGGGTACCAGGAGGGGCGCCTCTTCTGCGCCTCCCAGAGCGGTTGTTGTTGTTAAGAAAGAATTGTTTAATAATCAAAGAAAGTGGACCAAATAATGACACAGCGGTAGACACCAATCAGAATAAATATATTTTCTTCGACGTATTTACCAATGTCCTAAAAAATGTATATGAGAAACATAGGCTATTATCTAAACTTTCCGATAATATGAGCATTTTGTAAAAAGTTTATGTGTAACGTGTGTGCTTTTGTTTTAATTTGTGCTTTCGGAGTGAAATTGAAGATTTGATGATGGAGTTATTGATACAAAACAAATCTTAAATAATTCAACAACTGACAGACCAAACAAAAATAATATTTAATTATTTAGAACCGAATTGTCTTGCATAAGTATTCTGTTCTTACAATTCGAATGAATAACACTACACTCAATTTTAAAAATACTTACCGAAACCACATTCCGCAACAGCTATCAGATCAAGTTTCGGCAACGGGTAACCAATATTAAAATAATCTTTGTAATAAGGCAAAACTTTAGTAGCAACGTGTAGAGCAAATTCTCCTTGTTCTTTCTTGCCAACAGGTGTATATACTCGAACTAAAACCCCATCGCTAGAAGTGCCTTCTATATAATCAAACTCTCCTACTGCTACCGCCACAAGGTATGTTGACATTATAGGCGTAGTGGCAAACTTCACAATACGCTCTCCTGTTACATCTGTTGCGCTATCAGTCACAGGCTGGAAGTAAATAAAATCAGTATTAGTGTTTTATAATTCCAAACTTGAATTTATAAGTTTTGAATGATTATTATTGAAAAACAATTTACAAATGACCTTTCTAAAAACAACTTAGTGACAAAAAAAAAATTAGACATGCATTAATGACCAAATGCATGTTGCCAAGCACTGTTGTGAACGCCTTATAGTAATAAAAAAAAGGAGTTTGTAAACTAATTCTGGATATCCCTCCGATGGTTTATTGACGACAAGTCGTCAGCATTAACATAACTCAGGAGGTTTAATGCCGATGCGTAGTCAACTGCTTATCGATATATTATCGCATAGTAATCTTTTACAAAACATGTTGTATTTTATACCATTCTAAACAGGTGATTCCACTCGTTCCTTTAGTGTGCGTTCTTTACTTCTAGAAAGCGACTGGACGAAAATATTACATCGTAAACTTAACAGCTGATCGTTTCGTGTTTGTTTACATCGATTTCTGGTGTTTTCTGTCTCGTAGTTTTTTTTTTATTGAAATTGGATAATTTACGTACAAGTGAGATTGATAGAGCATTGGATGTTGACAGTAGTGATTCAGATGAAAGTGTGTAATATATGTGAGTTTCAGGGATTTTATATAACGTAAAGGGGGTCATAATGTAAATTTTGGACATTTAGCCTATTTTAACCCTAGAACTGGCATGGTTAAAGCTCAAATTGAAAAGCCCGTTTATAGCGCTTTGCAAGCATATTTTTAAAAATTCGCCAAAAATAGTAAATGAACCCCAATCCAAAAGTGTTCCATAGCTTTTTTGTAGAAGAAACTTCAAAGAATTCAAATATGCCACTAAAAATTTGTTTCTTTTGAAATTGTAAAAGTTGTTAGCTTAGAAAGCGAAAAATGTTCAGAAACGGAAGGAAAAAAAAGAACTTTATGCCTACATAAAAAATAGTAAAACATTTTTGTAATTTTTTTCAAAATACACAAAAGTTTTATAATTTAGTTCTAAATAGAAATATGTAAAAATATATTTCAATTTCACAAATTTTAGTTCAAAATAACATTTTGAACGTTTTTACTACATAACCTGCAAATCTTGACTAATTTCAAGTGACTAGCCTATGCCAAGATATTTTTTACCAAACAATGTTTTTTTTATACCAAAAATTCGAGAATGAAATGTAGAATCGAATAGCATTCTACCCAGTATCAAATAACTTTACATTTTGTAATGAAAATTCAAAAACCTCAAATCGGCATTTTAACCTAAAACTCATTTCTATAGCCTATGTTATTTATAAACTTACCGTTTTATTACAACACCGTTATAAGCCTAATTTCACTCAAACACAATCTACACTTATTTATTTATAACTAAAACACAATATAACACTATTTTATAAACTGTAATAACCATAAAATAACACAAAACAAATGTCAACAAATGAAGTCAACTAGACGGCTGGCGTTCGATGAATTGTGTTAATTTGTAAAGCTTTGTTATACCAACCTATGAGATCTAAATGTATAGAATTTTACATAGATAAAAACTGTGAAGATTTCTGTTTATAACCATATATTGTACATTTTAGGTATATATCGAATAAGACTGTAAGAATCGATTCTAAACAGGCTTGCGTATTGGCCAAATATATATGACCAATTACAAGCTTTTACCGTATATCCTATAGAACAGCTGTTTTCAGAGTAACATGTGATTTGAAGACACAGTTTGAAACAGAATCGTCTGCTAAATTCAATGCTGTAATGATCTTCTTCATAAATAACTTCTGTGAGGAATTACAGACCGTTGAAAATGAGACAAAGTCTTGACAGTATACGGCGTTCATTGACGCGTGAATCATAGGTGATTTAGGTACTACAATTTTGAAACAGTGATTACGTATGTAAATATGTGTTCTACAAAAAAGTTGTAAATACAAAAATTATAGTTTAATTCATTACCTTTCCAACGGTACCGGTTTTATTACGATTAAATCATTTTAAGTGGATATAATGATCGATTGTGCAACTTCTCGCAATTGTTCGAGCGGGTTGCGTTGCCCCTGAGAGACTGCAGTCAAAACTGCAGTCTGCCACTTTGAGGGTTAAAAAACTTAAGTATTTCATACAAAATAATAAACATAGAAATTCAAAGGGAAATGCAGACATTTCTAATAAATAACTCAAAATAATAAATCTTACGTAAAATCTTATCTCAAATTTAAATTCAATCTTGTTAAATTATTCGATTGTAACTTAAGAGGTTAAAAATACAAAACATTGAACAGTATTGGAGAGTTTGAAGGAATGGTCCACTAAATTTCTAGCCAGTGATTAATGAATATTACAGACTATTTCAGACATCGTAAGAACTAAACTTGATATGTAATGTTGGTAGCGTGTGTGATTCATCTATGTGCAGAGACAGAAAATTTGACCTGAGAGGTTGGTACCGATCATTAATACTGCAGGGAGACATCCCATTGGTGTCCCCTGTCCCCTGGAAAACATCACGTGATTATTACGTCATACAAGAAAGGACGCCAAAAAGAAGGAACCTTTGTTCTCACTTGCATCAGTGACTTAGTACAGAGCAGATCTGTTTGCAGTTAGTCCTGCGAAATGTTTTCAACAAGTGCTTATTTGCGGTAGTTAAAGTACAACCACCGTTTAAATATGTTTAAAGAAAAGTAAAGACAGTGCCGAACATCGTACGATAAATACAATGTGAAGTTTGTTCGTAATTTGCCTCAAAAGTAACAACTTTGGAAGTCTGAGTAATGGCGTGGCGTCCTTTATGCATCTTTACATAAAGATTGTGCAACGAATGCTTCAGTGAACTAAAATCAACGTGGATAGAGTGCGACGAGTAAAAGAGTTATGGGGTTTTCTATTTTAAATTGAATTAAATTGTGTTGTAAGTTTTCTTTTCATAAATTCATTTTTTTTTTTAGTGCACTATAAAATAAAGAACGTAAGTAATAAAAATAATTTTAATTAAGTCTGCATTGAATATATTACTAATATAATTTGTTATAGTTTTAGGATGAAATGTTTAATAATTAATGTGTATACTTGAGTGTCTGATTGCGGTAAATGAGATGACTTGCCAATTTGATTTGATTGTCTTTTTATGTGTGTTTTTTCAATTTAAAATGATAAATTAAAGTATTAATGCCAACTACTATGCTTTCTTAATTTGAGTTTTCTCCTTTCCAGAAGTACTTTATGGTAAATTGAACCCTGTAATAATAATAAGGTTAAATTCAGTGTTTTTTATAAGTGATTCAAAATGGCGACAGTTGAGGTTGTGAGCAGTACGTTTTGGCGGTATGCACTCTGTGTGTAGGAACATAGATGGCGTACTTCTAAGATGATCTGTCCTGAGCTATCAACTGTACGCACAGATACAATAAGTTAATGCGTAACAGAGATTTGATAGTCAGCTGGGAAAACACAGATCTGATTACAACATAACCTAACTTCAATCTTGGGGTTATGTTTGATTGTTTTTATTGTGATAAAGGGAATAATGTGTTGTAATATTTTGAAGTAATAATTTAATTAAATAAGTAAAGTATATGGATTGAAGGTATGATACAATAAATAATTGTTACGCAGTAAAGGTTATTTTTTTTATTAAAATTAACTTAGAAATATTTTTGTCAAAATTAATTATTTATTTTTTATTTTTTTTTATTTTTCTATTAATAAATTTGTTTGTAAACGGCTTGCATAAACGCAGCACGTTACAAAATGGCGCCCGAACAGGGACCTGATTGTAACACTGAGCCGACAGAACGTTACAACAGTGATCATACAACTCGCTTCCAAATAACATGTAAACTTCACTAGAACTTTATCTTAAATGTTCTTTTCACCTGCCTTTTCATTTTCAAATGCCCATAACAGCACTTATAATTAAAGATGAATGGCAAAACAAGATTAAAAACAAACTAGGCCTACTGTATAAAAACAATATGTATGAAGCCTGCTACCCTCCTGTTTAATCTTGAATAGTGCTTGACAAAACATTTACTGTGCAATCAATATCGATACATGTTAATCATACCTTTAAGGTTTAAAATAGCCTAGAATTGAGTTCTCACCATATTTGATAGTGCAACTTTCCCCTCGGGTACAGAAAGTGTAATGTCAAAAACAGCTTTAAAGGTTGGCTCATCCCAGCACGGAAAACATCTACGAGCGTCCGTCGACTCAAACTGAGTTACGACATTATACTTCTCCTCACCATCAGTTCTACAAAACAACAAACAGTTAAAAGAAAGGTAGTATAATCTTAAACGGGTATGTTGTAATAACTCTCACGTTTAACGTTGATTACAAAATAAGATGAGATACACTTTGGAATGGGATTTCAAAAGATTTTTTAAACTAATAATATTAAATTAGTACAAATGAATATTAAAAGATCTCGGGTTCAAAGTTTATAATTTTTGCAGACTAACTGGTTGTATGTCTTTTCAAGTTATTTTAGTACCTAATACAAATAAAGTTCTTAATTATCAAACAATGTCACATAAAGAGTTCTTCTTCTAGGCTTAGACTAACTAAGGATAATTGATAATTATGGTATGGTTGAAATAATTTGAACACGCAGCTGAACCGCTGACATGAGTTGAGCAAATTTACAATATTAAGTTTATATTGATGTATTAGGGTTTCAAATAGGTCTACTCATGACGGTGCTGAATACGTGCCTGTCTGTACAAAATATATTAGTAGAATTTGTTTGCGCCTAAGCCTCCAGCTTCAACTCACGTGCTCCTTCGTTCCACTCGCAGTGGAAAAACTCGCTTTGCAAGATTTGCAACTCAAACTTGTGGCCTCGGGTTATAGCTTCACTTCGCTCGCAGCGTAAAGACTCACCCGTCCACCTCGGATAGAAGATGCCCCCCAGGTAAAATCCACCACGTGGTTTTGAACCGCATACCTTTATGGTATTTTACGTCTTCATTGATTTTAGGGGAACAAAGCGAGCTATAAGTTCGTGTAAAAATACAAAATGTGCAGAATAACATCCTACATTTATATATTTAGAAAAACTCTAAAAAACATTCATTCTACTAGGAAAAATCTAAAAAAATAGTTACTTTCGGTCAAAAAACGTGCTTTCAGTTGTTTGATTTTTTTGGCTAACGAACTCGTCCGAGCGACGTAGACAGCCAACATGTGTAACAGATTTGGACCAAATGGGACTTAAAATGTGGCTGATAGAGTGCGAACACACACATTTTAATGACACCCCAAAACGTGTTCTGGGGACCAAGATCGGTGCTCATTCGCTACTCCCGACTTTAGGTCTTACCATAAGGGTCACTGCAATAGCTCATTTTTCCTATGGAAATTCGCTAATGATTAACAAAATGTGGAACTAAATTAAAACAGGTTATTTAAAACAAAGAGTCGTTTGGTCTGATTTGTTGAGATTATGAAAGTACATGAAAGTTGTTTGGTAGACAAATTTAATTTTAATCAGAGAAGAGTAAAGATCTGATGTAGAGAAAAAACAGTATTTAGTATTTTACCAGCACTGGGGATAATTTTTCTTTTACTAAATATTTGCTTTGTGCAGGTGTGGTGACAACTCAATTACTTCTCTTGTTGGTTTTTTACTATTCAATTTGTGTCTGCCAGAGGAATATACTACTATCATCTAGAAAATATTAGTGCAAGAGTCCCTATAACTCCAAAAACATTCTTCTTGCACCCTTCTGCAACGATACTTCTTTTTCTCCTTCCTCTACCTTTTTAATCAAATTTTCTACATTTGAATTGGCCCAAACTTAAGCCTGTATGGTCTTATAATAGCATGGTGAATGATCTTATATTAATGTTTAAAATAGTATTTAAAGATAAATGGCTTTGTGGTTTTTTTCTTGGTGCTATCAGGGACCAGGTGTGGATTAATCATGACAAATTAAAAACATTTTTGGAAAATATTGGTGTGTAGAATTATAAATATTTTTTAAAGTATTTTACAATTAAATAAAAAGCAATTGCATAAAATATAATTGTAGCAAATTTAGTTCTACGCAATATTTTTTTAAATTATCAAGTTATGTGAAAAATTAGTATTTTTATGCAGCTTTTTATAAAACGCTACCAAATGGCTTAAAAGGTCTGGCATTTTTCAGACGTTTGTTGAATTTTGGTTCTGGCACTAAAAGGGGGTTTTCTGATCCTCACTATAGAAAACAAGCTTTCAATTTTACAGTTACATTGCACACAATATCATAAATTACTACATTTACCTCTATTACAATGGACACTACCTTCTTTAAAAAAAAAAGTACCAGGAGACCGAGCTAAAGCTCGATTATAAGCAGGGCTATGATTTCAATAACTATTATTGCAAATTTCCGTGAACATCGTTTAGGTTAGGCCTATAACATTAAACAACTAAATAAAAGGTATGTTTATTTAGCAGAAGTATTCGTTGCCATGGTAACTATAAATAGATACAACATTAGGCTTACCTCTAATAAAATACAGTTTAAAAGAAAACAAATGATTATTGTAATGGCATTGAAAACATTTGCATCAGCTGTGCTTCGTTTAAAAGAAAAGAGATGATTATTGTAATGACATTGAAAACATTTGCATCAGCTGTGCTTTGTATTGTTTAAAATGGACAAATTTCACTTTTTAATTTAATAAAAAGACGTAGAAAACGAATTTTCCCAGACTGGTGACCATTTCCAATCGATTTCTCGTGGCCAAAAGCCCCATATAAAATCAAAAAATCAAAAATCCTTAGACGGAGATTCCAGATCCATTTAGCAGACAGACAATTATCTCTCGCTTTAGAAGATAAGATAAACTCCCGAATTAATTAAAACAACAATAGGTAGCCTACTCAAATTTTACAAATGTTTAAGCTATTAGTTTGCAACTTTCACAATATAGGCTATTTTATAATTAGTTTACTGTTTCAATATGGTATTGGTCAAAAGGTTTTGGAAACATTACCATTATACAAGTATGTTTTATATAAGAAAAAACTTGAATGTGTTTTATCCTTCAGCATTAAGAACTGTGTCTGTTGAATAATTCATTTTACTGTAAAATTTTGAGTCAAAGCAATTCAGTTATGAAAAAATATGCAAGAATAAAAAGTACTGAGAATAAATAAAGTGCAACACAAAAATAATTGTGACTATTTTAATATTTTGAACTTTTATCTAGGTAATTTTTACTTTAATTTGGTATGTCAACTAATCCTTTCTTCTTATTTCCTAGTTTACGACCGCGGTTTCAGGCATTAGCCCATCCTCAGGTTAACTGACCGGTCAGAGTAACAACTGACCGGCCTAACGTGCACGTCGCTTGCTAAATACGTTTGAAATTTTAACGATCTCCACACGAAAAAGATGTGTTTTTATTAAGTGCTTTTTACGTTGTTAAGTGTTACCTGAGGATGGGCGAATGCCCAAAACCGCGGTCGTAAACTAGGAAATAAGAAGAAGAAAGGATTAGTTGACATACCAAATAAAGGTAAAAATTAACTAGATAGTTAATTTTACCCTAATCAATAGGCTACAACATGGAATTAAAATTTTCAACTTATCCTGAAAATCCTATTTTGAGAAAAGAGGTGAATTTATAGGCCAAAAAAATACTTTTGTACAACATTAACACATTACTAAAGCTTTATTTTCTAATTAATTAACCGTTTTGATAAACTAACCAATCAACCAACAAATATTTCTTCTTTTGGTACAGTAAAATATGACATTTTAATTTTTTTATAGAACGTTATTTAGTTATTTTTTTGCTTCTATCAGAATTGCTTAAGGCAATTGGGTCGTTAAGTTTGAATTTGTTGGTCATTGGAACCAACAATTATTACATTTCTTTCAGAACTACAAAATGTATTCTTACCCACGACATTTGGTGCGATAAAATCCTTTCATTATGTAATTATGTACACCAAAAAATTCCAGATAAATTGTAGCATTTCCAGTAGGCAGTGGATTTGGAAACGTCAGGGTAAGTGTTCCATCATCTTCCAAAAGATTAAATTCAGGTTTCAGCAAAGTGCCGTTTGATAAAGAGACTTGTACCAATTGTATTTTCAGATCCAAAGCATTCAACACCACCTTGTCTGTTGTTTCATTGACCTGTAAATAAGTGAAAATAAATACCTTGCTTTACTATCTTAACAACAATTGTCAGGGGTTTACTCGTATTTTTTCCAGTACCGGAACTGATGGAAAGGGGGGTCCGGGGGTACTATCCCAGAACATTTTTGAAATGTTCACTTCTAAAACCCATATTTTACGTATCTTTGGTGAGTTTAAAGTGTGCAGATAATATGCTTACGTTTATAAGAAAAGTACACATGTATATGTAACTATTTTTGTACTTGCAAATTTTAGAGACACATACTATTTTAAGCAAAACTTAGCAAAATGTCACTTATTTGGTCAATAGCCTTTATCATAAATTTAATTCCTCAGTAAAAGACTGTATACGTAAACACATTTGATGTGCCGTATATCAAGAAATTACTTTTCTTATACAAAAACAATTTAACACAAGCAAACTTATTACAAGAACACAATACAGACGCTTGTTAGTGAATTATTCTAATGACATTCAAAAGTCACAAAACCAAACAACATCACAATGTCTTTTTAGTTTTTGACAGTTCGCGAGAGGTATATGTATCGGGTGCATACGTGCATGGCGCAGTCGCATGTCGCTGAATACAGTGACTACAAGCGGACAACCTGCTAAATCGCCGTGCGGCCGGAGTTCAGGTACCTACGTTTTAATATTTTCCTCTTGAATTTGTGACGGCGTTTGTCAGTGTACAGCGGTTTGTATGTATTCCATGTTATTAGGGATAGTAATTATTTTTAAATTAATTAATCGTAAAATTAAATGAGTTACTCGATAAGTAGCCTATTAATCACTAAATGTGATTCAAATTATATCATGTTTGGTCCTATTTTGATTACAATAATCTCATCAATATGTTTTAAACTTTTTCATGCTGAAAAAGTTAATAATATAAAAGTTTAAGCATTTTTGGTTTTTAAACTTTTCGGCCGCCTCGTCTCGAATCATCGGTCTCTTATTTGTAGTCGTTCGCAGCGCTCGGCGAACATCAAAGGCGTGCCGCGAGACTCGCAAAAGGATGTCTGGTGTTCCCAAGTTGTCCCATTTCGATTCCTAGCTGAGGGTCATGTGGAAGACTGTTGGCATGCATAGTCGCAACGCACTGTCGTGTGGGGATAACTTGAGGTTTTTCGATTGGCGGATGTAAAATTCTGAACTGAGTGTTGAATGAATGTGATTGATGGAGTGGATGGTCCAGTGCAACGTTAAAACTAAACGAAAAAAAGAAATTAACAAAAAGCAGTAACGGAACAGCGTTCCGGCGCCAGTAAACCCCTGACAATAGTTAAGATATTGAACTAACTTGCAATATCAAGACACAAATGCTTAGCCTACAATTATTGATCATAAATATTAACAATTTTACTACAAACAAATGCTTATTGTCCATAAAAATACAAGCAATTATAAAAAATACACATTAGTATATTTTCTGATAGGCTATACCAATTAGGAGCCCAGTATAAAAACAGGAAAGGGCATGTCATGCTTATACAGTACAACACCTGATGTCCTATGTAATCAATATGATTTGCTATGTTACTTAGAAATTCATCGCCTAAAATAATTCTCTGTTTGAAGTTGACATTTATTAATGATTAGAGGAGACCCCTGCGTGCTCCGCACACCAACCCCCAATGGTTAAAAGAACCAGCAAGGCTCAGGTCTACACGTTAAAACCATAACCTAAAAGCTAGAAATACAAAAATAATTGCTTCAAATTTTGAAATCAGCTGTTAATGGAAATATTGGAGCAAACAGCTATTTATCTGTTATTTTATTCAATTGGTTGCTATGGTAATAAATGTAAATACATGTGTTGGTTTATCATTAACATGTGTAGGCCTAACCTAAGAATTTTTCCGACTAAATTTACAAATATTGAAATAAAAATAGGTTTTTATCGAAATGAATTATAGCCTATGTTACTCAGGAATAGTGTCGCTTTTTATTAGTAAAACTATTTTTTTAATCGGTTCAGTCATGCCAGAGATTACCCCCAACATAAAAACAAACAAACTTTAGGCCTACCTCTTTATAATATTAGTATAGATGAATATTAAATTTTATTACAGTCTTAGAAACTCGGTTATCCGAGGCAAATTTAAAAAAAAAACTTTTGTCAAAATAAATTCTTTTAACTTACAAATAAATGTAAGTTAACTAAATTGATTTCGATAAACAATTCTTAGCTTAAGAAGATTTCTCAATAAGTGAACTTATAATAAAAACTTTTTTGTTAGGGGCCTAGATTGAACAGAAAGAAAACAAAACTGTCGTTTGCCTTGTACATCTTGAAACCATTTCAGCTCCTTACCCAACGCAATAGTATGGTGACCTTTAGTGGAAGGATAGTATAGTGAATGACGAAGCGGTTTTGGGCCTGTTTACACTCCCCTCCTCGCAACATCGTATTTAGGAAACGAATCAACTAACTCCCGTTACACGGAGTTAACGACGATGTGCATGCTGATGGAAATGTTGCTTGACCTATTACATGCATCAGCTTGCAGGGCTACAAGTTGAAGAGTTTGCTTGGTGGGGGGGTCGAGGTTATTTTTCATATGCACTTGAAACTGGAAGGTGCTGGTGTGGAAGGGATCAGACTCATGCACAGTATGTAAAGCTGATGTCTGCTTGTGAAAATATCAAAACAATCCGATGTTTCTCAGCATGCTGATATCAACTTGCACACGACATTTCCTTATACCCTATTACACTAGCAGCTTGCAGCACAGCAATACCCACTTGAAGGAACATAAACCTATAGATCTAGGCCTATCTGTTTTGTTAAAGAAAACAATGTAAACTAAAATATACCACTAATCTTAAACATATACTTAGTGCACCTCGGAGCAGAAACTGAGAAATCAAAAAACACAAAACACACATTTGATGTAAAAACGTGATGACAGACCCGGGTCAGAACTACAACTGGTCGGGTGTCGAGGGAGTGGCCTATTGTTAATTAAGTTTAGTTTCCTAGCCTGCGATAAGTTAAAACCCCATGTTGAGATTCAACAGGTAAAAGTCAGCTTGTTTTTTATTAGTACGGGATATTATAATCTAGTTTTAGTTCTGCTTTTAATAAAGGGCTTATTTCTATGCTTGTTTGGCTGATAAGATTGTCCGATAGATTCATGTACGACTTCATGTATATAGGCCTCACTTATATTTCGTTTGTACAAGTTACTTTCCCGGTGTACGATTTTTGCCTCTTCCCAATTGAATTTGTGATTTTCGAACCATATACGTTCTGCAATTTTTGATTTGTTGACTAGGCCTAATAGCACATTATTTCTATGTTCTTTTATTCTAATGCTTAAAGGTCTTTTTATCTCGCAAATATATTGCCCAACACTTAATTTATTGGGTGTTGTTACAGTCAATTTAAAACTGTAAATACAGTTTTTAGTATCATCTCTGGTATTTTTAGGTGCAAGAATGGCATTACTCTGGATTTCAGTTTGAATATATCCTCGAACTGTTTCAAAAATAAAATAGCCTTACCCATGATAAGATAATTTACATTATATAAGGAAAATATTAAACAAACAAAATTGAATGGAAAATTCTAGAAAGTAAATAATTATCACAAAAATTGTATAAACAATCATTTATGAATCAGCTAGTGAACGAAGGAAGACAAAGCAGTCAGATGACGAACTCTACAAACGACAAGGCAAGCTAGGCAAACTTGACAAACTACAACATAACCTCAAATACAGTACTTAATAAACATTTGTAAACTATAATATATGTTTTTTCAGAAGACAGAACAAAAATAATGTATAAATTTAAATGATAAAATTAGTAAATACTTATAATTCATAAAGAATTTTAAATTTTTTACTGTGTTTAAAATCCAGAGAAGGCAAAAATAACTAGGCTATTACAATCTTTCTAAAACTATTGATAAATATTTTACTGGATAAAACAAATAATGTTACAAAAATATCATTATATCAGAGATTATTAATCGCTGACATTTCACAGTAAAAAAATAACTCCTCAAATATTATTAGGTCTAACAACCCAATCTGAAAATTGTTAACAATGTTAGGCCTACCCTATGTACTTAACACATGATTTTTAAATCAAAAATAGATTTAACATTGTAAATATTAGGTACCCTAGGCTAATAGTGTAATCATTTTTTAAACTGTTTTTTCTCTGTCATTTAGAATATCAACTGAAATCAAATTTCAATAACACAAGACACTGTAACATTTTGATTTAGAAATTGTTTAAAACAAGAATAGTACCGGTAGTAGGCCTAATTATGCTCTTATTTTCCCAATCGTTTTGTTAGTTGGATTTTTGGGAAGGGCCAGAAGCCTGACCTCTAGATCCGCTACTGATTATTATAGAAACTATGTAGCAAATATAATAATAGAAACTATTTTAAAGCAAATATAATAAAGCAAACCCTGAACACAGAGTTATCTCTTGCTACCAGTAATATTTCGTAAAGCTATATTCCTAAATCACATTAATGTTAAAAATATATTATACAGATTACAAAAACTATACTGTATAAATTTTGTAAATGTTTAAATCAATCATCTATGGCATAAAATGCTACCCTAAACTAAATTGTGATTACAAGATGTCCCAAAAATATTCAAATGATAAAATAAAACTTATTTTTATTAAAATATCTCCAAAATTTAAACCTAACCTTGCATTTTATTTATTCCATAAGGATTGCTCATGTGATGAGCTACAAGGAAATTATCCCATTTCTCAATAAATGTATAAGATATAAATAAAAATTTGTATGAAATATATTATCGGTCAAAGTTTACAACATAGCTACCATCTGGCGAGAAGCTCGTAATTTAACCATGTAATTTTTACCTTAAAAATTGATTGGCGTTAATTTGCTAAACGACCCTCGGCTGATATTTTTGCAGTCAACGACCTTGATTAGATCCTTACTATTAAATGTTGAATACAGGTAAACATACTGTGACTAAAGACTATAAGTTAGAACTTCAGGCTATTTTTGTTTTTATTATTTCTGTTGGCGTAGGATAGTATAGTAAATTTGCACCAATTGATTTTTTATATATTATATTGATCGAATATAAGGCGCAAGTTTACTATTCGACCCTAGGCTAACCTATGTCAACAGAAATGCAAGAATAATTTTTAAAAAACCTAAAAGCTTCTAACCTATAGTATTTAGTCACAGTATGTTTACCTGTATTCAACATTTAACAGTAGAATGTAAAGCAACGTTGTTGTCTGCAAAAATATTAGGCTAGGGTCAATTAATAAACTTATGCCGAATATAAATTTATGACAAGTTAGCATGATAAAAACAATGATTAAATGTCATCAAACCGAGTGTTAAAATTTAGATTAAATTTTCAGTTGTATTCTCACTGATTAAAATGATTTGAATGTAAGCCAGGTTATATGGGGTAGGCCTATACAATTTATGAATGCTCTACAGAACTTCAAAAAAATTAACTGGAAAAGAATCCTAACAAGTTTAAATTTACTTTAAAATATTTACTTTATGAAGAATATTTTGTATGTAGTCAAATTATTTTTTAATTAAATTACAAGCCTCTCGCCAGGTGGCGGCAAAGTTGCCATCGTATGTACGGTAAAGAAAATGTAGGCCTAATCGTAATTTTAATTCTAAACGACTTAAATTAAAACTGTGACATTAAATTTAAAAAATTACTGTGACTAGAGACTGTATAGGCCTAAGTATAGGGACTTCAAGCTATTTTTTTTAGGTGGTGGCAACTGTGCAGCAATATGGCGAGCTAGCGTGTTGTAAACTTTACTCGATAATAATATATTTCATACAAATTTTTATTTATGTACATTTATTAAGAAATGGGATAATTTCCGTGTAGCTCAACATAAGCAATCCTTATGGGATAAATAAAATGTTTGGCTTAACTTTTAGAGATATTTAATAAAAATGAGTTGTTTTTATTTTATCATTTGAAAATGTTTGTGACATCTTGTAATCATAATTTAGTTGTTTAATAATATGGCAACGTTTACAACATGTAAATCACTAAGTAAATACTTCACGTTAATTTTGTTTAGGTGTTGGCAACTTTGGCAAGGTGGCTTGTAAACTTTACCCCAAGATGGCTAACCTAACTTCAGTAATTATTAATAATTTGTGTACCAAGTATAGGCCTAAATTGTGAAAAAAACTTCAAGTTCACAATGATTGAACGAAACCCCGAACCACAAATAGAAGGAACACAAAACAATTTAATGAAAAGTTATATTTATTGTAAGGTTAACTTACCACAACTTTGATGGTTACTTTTCCTTCAAAAACAAAAGTTTTAAAATTTGGCTTCAAGTATAAATCATAACTTTTGGGAATAACGTTGACAGAAAGACGTTCAAACGGTTTCTTTTGAGACATGTTTCCAATTAAATGTTCTAAAACTGATTTCCAATAAATGTTCAAAACTTAAAACATTCCAGTAGGCTGGTACGGTACTAGAGATGGGCAGGTCCGGATGGATACGGGCAGAGATAATATTACCAAGAGGATACGGGTCCGCGGACCTGTATCCGCTGCCGGAACTGATGGATGTAACTCCGATTGTGAGTCGGACACGTATCCTTTTTACGCGGGAAACTCTTTACCTTCCACTCCGTATTTATTCAGTTTATTCCAGGATCCAGTTCCGACCGACCGTCTTTTGTCAGCGTTGCGTTGTAGGTCCGAGTGTTGAGTCGGACACGTATCCTTTTTACGCGGGAATCTCTTTACCTTCCATTCCGTATTCATTCATTTCGTTCCAGGAGCCAGTTCCGACCTTTTGTCAGCGTTGAGTTATTTATAATTATTAATAGATTAAACTCGTGTGTTTACTTTCCGATTAAGTTAAAAGGTAAGTTTATTTTTATGAAATTAATTTGTGAATTATTATTTCTGAATAGCTAGATAGAGAAAATAATGTGCTTTTAGTAACACAATCCTTCATCATGCTATTTAGCTTGGAATGAGTAAACTGGCGGAATTATCCTGATCTGATTTATTTTTGTTTTAATTATATAAATGTTAAATAGAATTGTTCTGCTTAAAATTAGGCCTATTATTTCTTATTTCGTTAATTTTTTAACACATTTTTTAATTCATGCTTGTCAAACATAGTAAACAATTACCATATATTTACGATTTATTTATATAGGCCTATATATAGGCCTATGTAATTAATATTGTGGTAAGCACAAATTGCTTAAGAACTCACAGACAAGTTAAAGAAAATTTAACTTTGTTAAATTAACAAGTTGCACATAATCAGATTAAAGAAAGAACAATAATAAGGGACAATTTAATTAATAATAATAATAATTCAAACTACAATGTAGCAGAATATGATGAATTTTGAGATAGCTTATTTTTTAGTATGACATTTTTAGGCCTAAATTGAATTGTATTATGTATTAAATATAAATAGTTTATGAGATAAATATGTTTCATATTCACTAAACGCGAAATTAAGTTTCTTGTGTTAAATTTTGATACAAACTTGATAACTATTGTAACTTTGTAAATTATACCAGAATATAAAATATAGTGAAATCCAAGATTCATTTTATTTGAATAGTTGAATAAATATAAATAATAACAAATAATATAAAGAATAAATCAAAATGGAAATATTACAATGTATATCTATATAAATTGTATAGATTAAATCTTTAATATATCCAAATATCTAAAAAACGGTAAGAGGTATTTAAAGTTGGTGTAAAGTTCTTATAGTACATTAGCTTGCATTTGTTACTTTCGATATTTTGGCAGGAATTTTGAAACCGCCATCATGAAACCAACTTTAACATTTAAAAATTGGGAAGAGTGAAGTGACACATTGTTGAAATCTGTTTTTTTTTAAATATATCTTTTTCTACTCAAGGTTCCAAGGTATTTCATTGATTTTTCAGGTTATAAAAATGTAAAGCAAAAGTTATATATGTTCTGACTGTTCTGAGAGCCAACAACTTAGCACATGGATAATATATTGACAGTGAAAAGGGTATTTTATGTATCCGCCAACCTTCAAATATAAAACAATTGGAAGTTAATGTTCTCTAATAACCATACCTCATCATTGAAGTTTAAATTTCTTACCATTTTCTAGATGTAGGAATATTTTAAACTTTATTTACACCCTGTATATTACAGATATAAGCTGTTTTACTTAGTGATGCTGTGGTTTTATTTTAGATTTAATTATGAAACCGCCAAAGATCAGTGAAGTGTGGAATCACTTTACAAACCTAGAAAAAAAAGCTAAATGTCGCTACTGTTCATTAAATCTTGCTTACAATCCAAGTAGCGGGACAGGAAACCTGGTAAGGCACATGAAAAGAAAACATA
>JAGFPH010004341.1:111757-121768 GCA_018207615.1 Philaenus spumarius | reverse complement strand
GTTATTGCAACTTTTTTATCAATAAACGGGATTTTAACATTTTCCTGACCTATTTTGAACATTGCAAATTTTTCTTGCATGTTTATTTTTGCCTGTAGACTATATAAAAGGTCACATCCCATAATTATCCTAGATTTTAGACCTTTTACTACCAAAAATTGTAAATCTACGCTTTTGTCAACCAGTTTAACTTCGATTAGGACTTGCTTGCTGATTTTTTGCACCTTTCCTTTTAATGCACCAATTATCTCCAAACACGCTACCGGTAATTCTAAGATTTTGACATCTTCCGCCTTCAATCGCTCGAGGTAATCTTGCTGGATAACGCTTACTTCGGCTCCGGTGTCAATTTCCATGTAACTAGCATTCGTTCCAAGTTCTACTGGAATCGCGGGTATTTCTTCTAACGGTTTCTCCTCTATAACTGGTTCATCTCTATTATCTAACAAGTCTTCCCTAATATTTACATTCAAGCTACCTAACTGCTTAGGCTGACGTTCGCGCTCCTTTTCGACGATTTTTTCGCCTACTTCAGGTTCGATTCTACTACAAGGAGTAACTTTTTTATTTCCTAAATTTTCGGTGTTTACACGCGCATTTAATTTTTTAGTATTATTTCTTTGTTTTTTTGTTTTTTCATCGGCCCGGTCATTCCGAAAAAATCCATCCTTTGTCCGAACCTCATTTCTTAGTTTTTCGGCTGTTGGTTAGGATTTGAGTTGGAAGGACGTGGTTTATTGGAGTTTGGGTGATTAGAGTTACTTGGGTTTTGAGCATAGGATCTGTGGATTGGTGGGTTATTCCGAGGTGTGAAATTATGCCTGTTTTGCGTTTCCTGAGCGTCCTGGGGTCTACTTCGCCGATTTTCCTCAATCATGTCTACATTATTTAAGAACTCGATCGCGTCTTGAATGGTTTCGCTAGGTTTACCTATGCTGGCTAATCTTATTTGCTCGCTGAAATGTTGCATCACCGTGAATACAAGGAAACCTTCAGGTAGGGGGGGTTCTAAATCTCGCGCTTTGTTTACTACCATACAGAAATATTCGGTTCTGCTAGCGTTTCCCCTTTCTACATACCTATTATTTTCTATATAATTCCTGACCGCTTTTTGTTTTTGGAGCGACCAGTAATTACTCAAAAAAGCCTCCCTAAACTCGGCATACTTCATCTCTTCGCGATCTGTTATATTATACCATTCGAGTGCGTATCCCTTTAGATGGCGTCTTATGAATTTTATTTTCTCCCTATCTTCTAAATAAGGATTCAACTCGTCCATTAACCCTTCTATCTCTCTTAAAAATTGTTTCGGCCTCTCTTTACTATTTCCCCAAAACTCAATTTTATTTATCTCGCTGTCAAACCGCGGCATTACAATTCCTACATTCCTACTCCCACTTCCCTGGCTTATCACGTTTCCTATCTTCTTTTCAACGCTCTGCACCCGACTTTCCATTGTCCGGAACCCTTTGTCTACGTTGTCTTTTATGGTGGTTGTGGTTTCCTCCAGAAAATGGATAGTGCTTTCAATTTCCCTAATCTTCTCTTCTCCCTTGGTGTGTTGTTCCTTACACCTCACGCTTTCTTCCTCCAGGCTTCGTTCCAGGTCTCCCAGCTTTCCAGAAATAACTTTGTATAATTCTTTTTGCTCCTTCTCTCGCTGTAGCCTTTCTGCTGCCTTTTCTTCCCGGATTTTTTCATCCTTGAGCCGTCTTCTTTCCTCTTTTCTTTCCCGTTCTTCCTGTTCCCTCTGCTGCCTGGCCTCCAACTCTTCTTGCTTTTCTTTCCGCCTGGCCTCCTCCCGTTTCGCCCTGGCCTCCAGTTCTTCTTGTTTTTCCTTCCGCCTGGCCTCCAGTTCTTCTTTATCTTTCTTCGCCCTTTCTTCTTTATCCTTTTTGTATTGTTCGAAGAACTCTTTCATCGCCTTATCCGCCATATTTACTTTTTAATTGTTTAAAATTTGTTTTAATTATTTAATTGTTTCTAATTGTTTAAATTCTTTAATTTTGTTTTTATCTGTCGCGTCGGAAAACTCCCAATTATTTTTAATTAATTTTACTCCTATTTTTTTAGGCCTACGCCCCCCAAGCTTCCGATTTTACCGCGACAATTTTAATATACTGGTTATTTATTATTATTTGTTTAATTTTCACTCCCCCTCTGAACCTTAATACGACACGAAACCGGGAAATATTTCAGACACGGGAAATAGCAGTAGTATGGCTTAATATTTAACACAATTCTAAAGCTAACATACACAGTTTTAAGCACAAATAATTTTACGTTAGTTCTTTGACCTATTTTTACTTTTGGTTAACTTTTTAACCACAAGTGAAATCGGCCAACACCGAAGGGCGCCAATTCTACAACGAATATTCTTTTTAGAAAATTCTTCGTTGGAGAATAAGTTATTTCCACCTACTGGAAGTTTTATAGGCAATCTCACTTTGTTTGGCCTAGGTGAAATAACTATGTGTCGAATATTCAGTTCACTGACTTTTCTGACAAAAAACTTTACTTTATACTTCCAGTAATTTATTTTTAATTTTAGCTCAGTAAGAACACAAGTTAATAATTTTACTTTTTGTAAACCTCTGAAGAGTGAGTACACTGGAACTAACCTTGTAAATTGCTTATTTGTGCTTGCAATTATTTTATGAAATTTCACTTTATCAATTCTTAATCTAAAATTCATAAACTATTGGGATATTTGAATACTAGGTGTTTTTGTAAATAATAACCTTTTATAAACCAAAATAAAATTTTAATAATTTCCTTTTTCTAATTTTAAACATAAAACAAAATTCTTGTATTTAATATTTTCCAAATAAAACCAAATAATAACTTTCTTCTCAAATAAAATAATAACTTTTTAAAACTATAAGGCAGAACTAATCTCTTAATTTATTATAATTTATTTTAATATTTTATTACTCAATTGCATTTAATTTATACCTTAATGAAAATTTGAATTTACGATTTAATGAATTTACTTCTTTAATTAACTACAACTTTCTTAATCTAACATCCTAAGTAACCCAGTATTTAAAATAAATTTATTTGAATTTACTTCAGGCAATTTAATAGGGACTAACGTATTTTACGCTTCTACCGACCTTTTCACACTTGTCCAGGCGTCGCGACGTTGCGGTGAAATTCGCGAACGCTGTCTAGTGATGACAAGCTACAGATGTTCTGCGTGCTGATAGAGTTGTCTTGTGGGTGAAGGTGGAGTCCTGTAGGGTTGTCTGGATGTATGATGGATGGCTTCTTAAAGATGGATGTGGTGATGCCGTGTCTGCAATCCCGGTTCGTCTATTCCCTCGTAGCTACAGTTGCATGTCCTAGTGGTCGCCTGGTGATGTCCTGGAGTCCTGTCTGGAAGCTATACGAATCACTCCATGTATCAGCTGTCCTGTAGGCTATGTTTTTCTTCCAGAAAATCCCAAGTTAGGCCAACTTGTATAGACTAAGTTGCCACTGAAGTTCTTGTAGAGTTAATTCGGTGTCTATTGCTGCATCCCAGATGATAACCGCAATGACGTATCTCCTTACTTGTTATAAAAATTTAAAGTTTAACAAAGAAAATACTCAGCTTCTAGCACGCTAAAGTATTTTATAAAAAACAAGTATCTGCGCGCGATGCGTTACATTACATCGAAGAAATAATAATCCTCCCGATGCGTGATGTTACATCGAAAAATAATAATCCTCCCGAGTTTCCCCGAGCAATCGTTTATATAAGGTTTTTCGGCACTATTTCATTGCCAACCTAAGCTTTCTACCACTGTATTTCCATAATGCTTTAAAATCCATTTTTTCGCCAATTTCAAACTTCTAGTCTACGTAACTTTTCATCCTGAATTTTATTATATTTTTCTCATAATTTTGTAACATGATTTAGCCTTTGTTTTAATTAAGTTTCTATTGTTTCTTTGAGTACGCCCCTTTTCGTAAACTGGTCACCCTGTTCTCCTTCCACCAGTCTTGTCTTTGGACCTCCCCTCTACTGTCTTGCGTTCTTATCTGGCTTCCCTCAGTTTTGTGCTATGGAAATCCTTTTTCCATATAACTCTTCCAGGGTTTATCCGATTTTCCTGAAACTGACCTCATTTTCCTCAGCTCGTTGTTACCTTTCCACACGAACTCGAGTGACGTTCGTACGACTCCTGGTTCGCGTACACGACCCGCGCGCGTTTTTCCGCGGCGATTTTTCCCGGAAAAGTCTTAATTTTACACTTCTTTCGGTTTTTCTTTTTCCACTTTTCTTGTCCATTGGTTTTCATTTACTAGCCGGATTTTCATCTCATTTCTGCTTCTGGTTGTCTTGCTGTGAGGTTAGGGACTTCAACGATTTTTCACAAACTAGGGTTTTACTTTACTCCCGAAACATATTTCAAATACTGGATTATTTTTACATACTTACTTCGTTTGCATACTATTTACTATTTTGAATTGTTAAAAGTTTGAGTTTAAATTTTTAATTAGCTGTAAAGGTGCAAATTCTATCACCTTTTTCCTTTTATAAATTTTCTAGTTTTTCTTTTACATTTCGAATTACATTTATCAATACTAAAACTTGTTTTAGTTAGAATTTAAAAAACTTTATTTTTAACCTACTTTTTTATCCTTTAAACTTTATGAATTACCATTAACTTTTTTATATGACAAAATTTCGCTAAAACTTATTTCACCTTTATTTTAGGCCTTTTTAAGAAAAGCCTAAAAAACCTTTTCTTTTTTAAATTAGAGGAATTTTGAAAATTTTCTCATTCTTTGAAAGCTCGTATCTTACGTAACTTTATGATTTTTTAATATCTGATCTTGCAGTAAATACACCCGCGGTTAGCGTAATGCATTTCCCGAAGATTTTTATTTTTTATTCAAATCTTGGATTTTGGCTTCCCGTAGGAATCTTTTGAGTAATTTTTATAAGTTCCCAATCCTTTTCAGACAGGCAGGGTCCAAAAGTTTAATTCTACCCGATAACAGACCGCCCGCGTATACATGCTGATCTCGTGACCTACATTTGGCTTTAACTCACTGCAAGTCCCTATTATTCAAATTTACAAAATTAATTGCAAATTTAAACTCAAGACCTACAACGAGTTTTGTCCGTTGTAAGCTACCCCTCTTAAGATATCTGGTTTGATCGGCTCCGCCAAAAACCCAAGATATTGAAACCTTTTAAATATAATATCTTTCCTTTTTCATTTTCCTTATATCTTATTTCATTCTTATATCTAGTTCTGCCTTCTTAATCTAACAATTTACATATCACACATTTATATTATTTTTATACATTTCATACTATACTTTTCATTGTTCTTCTTATTCTCCATACTCTGAAATTACATTTACACAATATACCATGGTATACATTTCCTTTTGAAATGCTCACTGGATGAGTTCACTTCCACTGAAAACACATGTTTATACTGTACACTACTTATATAAATACAGGGACACATTTTAATTTGCCTGATAACAAACTAACAATATTTACTGGGTTACGTTTTTATACTACTGTTATTTCCCCGCATTCATACTTCCCGAATTTTTATAATCCGCGTTTTATACGTTCTACCTTAGTTTACCCTTTATGGTTTGACAATTTTTTATTTATTTGCCTAAGTGGCTTCCACTATAATAATTGAGAGTTTTTTTTTTTTTTTTTTCTTTTTAAGTGTACTAATTAATTTTCCTTTGCTTTTCCCTAGTATCCTCCTTTATATTTTCCATTACAGTTTTCTTTCCTTAAGTGATTCCTAGGTTATAGCTTAATTCCTTCCTTCCAGAATCTTAACTACTTAGATTCTCCTAACTAATTTTACGCATAATTAACTTTTTTCCAAGTAATATGCAACCCCTATACACCCCTGACTCGTGTATTAGGACATTCCAGGCTCCTGACTTGTTTGTAGGTTTCAATCAAACGTTTTATTCCTGGATCTGTATGTACAATTTACTTTAAAACAACCAGCAATGCCTTTGCGTGTATTCGAAAAGTGCTTAGGCCTTACCCTGTATCTATCAATGAGTCGAGTTATTTATTTAGGCCTACTTCATTCATTGCAGCGTACTGTTCTCTCTCCCCACTGCCTGACCTTGATCTTGTTTCCGCTCAGCTGTTTTCAAACATCCCCTCCTGGCTAATTTGTTCTCTGCCCTTTACGAACTCATCGCACCGCTTGTGTTTACATTCAATCAAAATATTTACATTTGGGATTCCCCAGTATGGCTAATCACTTTATGCATTAGGCCTACCTTTTCTTCAATACAATAATATTTACAGCGTTATTTTATTTTTGGATGACAACTTTACTTATTGAATATATGGTTTGAGATCTCGAACATCGTATTTTCCCTTTATTCTTCCTGTCTTACGCTGTTTTTGTTATTTATGGGAATTGGGTAATTACGATTCACAAAGGTGTCTGTTGCATTAACCTTTAACTCATGAACGTAATTTTTACAAAGTCCCGGCAATTCAGAAAAAACTGTATTATATTTTTCTATTAATTTCTGCAATAGGCCTTCTTGCTGTTCCGTTAGTATAGTACCATGACTATACTCCTTTGTCAAAGTTATTTTATTGCATTTCTTCTTTGGAACCGCTACATGCCCTTTTGCTCGGGTTACCGTCTCCCCTCCTTGTCTAAGACCACACAGCTGATTTTCCATTAGGTCTACTTTCTCCTTGTACCTAACGTGTTTCCTACTTAATTTAGTCTTATTTACATCAGAAGTAGCAGTGTTTTTAAATCTAACTTTCGATATTTTTCCACGCATATTTAACGGTAGATTTTGGTTACGTGTTTCTGCTCCTCCTACAGATATTAATTGTTTATGAGTTGATTTATTGTTTTTATATTTTTTATTATTTTTATTATTCATCGAGTGGTCGGAAAAATTGCAGTGTAGTGTAGTGCTTGACTTCGCCTTATTTGGATTACAACGTTTACTAGAATATTCACAGTTATGGATACATTGGTTGCGCCGCGACGCTTTGTTGGTAATTGGAATCTTTTCACCATTATACCTAACATTAATTGGAACATTAATCCTTTTTAATGCCCTATCACGCGGAGTCTCGTCCTTGGCTTCTTTTGATAGCATCTTCGGTACGATATTTTGTTTGGCTTTCTGCCCCTTCCTTCGTTGAACTGACACCTCCCTCGATATCATCTTATTCAACCTCTCTTCGTTTTGTATCCTAACCTTATTGTTTTTCCTAGCTGTTGTCTCCGGCTTCCTGTCTTGACTGCTGCCGCACTTCCCTTCCATTACATCATTAATGCCTGTCTCACCTACTTCCGGTCCATTAACGATTTCAGCTTTGTTTACTAACTCGTTCATACTATTTTGATTAATATTTACTTTATTTGTTTTGAGTGTAGTATTCGTTGCCTCGATTTGGTCGGATTTAATTACCTCCGATTTAATTAAATTTCTCTTTTTATTGGTTTTATAGTATCGGGAATTAATATTAAAACATTTTCCTTTTAACCGCGTTATTGCAACTTTTTTATCAATAAACGGGATTTTAACATTTTCCTGACCTATTTTGAACATTGCAAATTTTTCTTGCATGTTTATTTTTGCCTGTAGACTATATAAAAGGTCACATCCCATAATTATCCTAGATTTTAGACCTTTTACTACCAAAAATTGTAAATCTACGCTTTTGTCAACCAGTTTAACTTCGATTAGGACTTGCTTGCTGATTTTTTGCACCTTTCCTTTTAATGCACCAATTATCTCCAAACACGCTACCGGTAATTCTAAGATTTTGACATCTTCCGCCTTCAATCGCTCGAGGTAATCTTGCTGGATAACGCTTACTTCGGCTCCGGTGTCAATTTCCATGTAACTAGCATTCGTTCCAAGTTCTACTGGAATCGCGGGTATTTCTTCTAACGGTTTCTCCTCTATAACTGGTTCATCTCTATTATCTAACAAGTCTTCCCTAATATTTACATTCAAGCTACCTAACTGCTTAGGCTGACGTTCGCGCTCCTTTTCGACGATTTTTTCGCCTACTTCAGGTTCGATTCTACTACAAGGAGTAACTTTTTTATTTCCTAAATTTTCGGTGTTTACACGCGCATTTAATTTTTTAGTATTATTTCTTTGTTTTTTTGTTTTTTCATCGGCCCGGTCATTCCGAAAAAATCCATCCTTTGTCCGAACCTCATTTCTTAGTTTTTCGGCTGTTGGTTAGGATTTGAGTTGGAAGGACGTGGTTTATTGGAGTTTGGGTGATTAGAGTTACTTGGGTTTTGAGCATAGGATCTGTGGATTGGTGGGTTATTCCGAGGTGTGAAATTATGCCTGTTTTGCGTTTCCTGAGCGTCCTGGGGTCTACTTCGCCGATTTTCCTCAATCATGTCTACATTATTTAAGAACTCGATCGCGTCTTGAATGGTTTCGCTAGGTTTACCTATGCTGGCTAATCTTATTTGCTCGCTGAAATGTTGCATCACCGTGAATACAAGGAAACCTTCAGGTAGGGGGGGTTCTAAATCTCGCGCTTTGTTTACTACCATACAGAAATATTCGGTTCTGCTAGCGTTTCCCCTTTCTACATACCTATTATTTTCTATATAATTCCTGACCGCTTTTTGTTTTTGGAGCGACCAGTAATTACTCAAAAAAGCCTCCCTAAACTCGGCATACTTCATCTCTTCGCGATCTGTTATATTATACCATTCGAGTGCGTATCCCTTTAGATGGCGTCTTATGAATTTTATTTTCTCCCTATCTTCTAAATAAGGATTCAACTCGTCCATTAACCCTTCTATCTCTCTTAAAAATTGTTTCGGCCTCTCTTTACTATTTCCCCAAAACTCAATTTTATTTATCTCGCTGTCAAACCGCGGCATTACAATTCCTACATTCCTACTCCCACTTCCCTGGCTTATCACGTTTCCTATCTTCTTTTCAACGCTCTGCACCCGACTTTCCATTGTCCGGAACCCTTTGTCTACGTTGTCTTTTATGGTGGTTGTGGTTTCCTCCAGAAAATGGATAGTGCTTTCAATTTCCCTAATCTTCTCTTCTCCCTTGGTGTGTTGTTCCTTACACCTCACGCTTTCTTCCTCCAGGCTTCGTTCCAGGTCTCCCAGCTTTCCAGAAATAACTTTGTATAATTCTTTTTGCTCCTTCTCTCGCTGTAGCCTTTCTGCTGCCTTTTCTTCCCGGATTTTTTCATCCTTGAGCCGTCTTCTTTCCTCTTTTCTTTCCCGTTCTTCCTGTTCCCTCTGCTGCCTGGCCTCCAACTCTTCTTGCTTTTCTTTCCGCCTGGCCTCCTCCCGTTTCGCCCTGGCCTCCAGTTCTTCTTGTTTTTCCTTCCGCCTGGCCTCCAGTTCTTCTTTATCTTTCTTCGCCCTTTCTTCTTTATCCTTTTTGTATTGTTCGAAGAACTCTTTCATCGCCTTATCCGCCATATTTACTTTTTAATTGTTTAAAATTTGTTTTAATTATTTAATTGTTTCTAATTGTTTAAATTCTTTAATTTTGTTTTTATCTGTCGCGTCGGAAAACTCCCAATTATTTTTAATTAATTTTACTCCTATTTTTTTAGGCCTACGCCCCCCAAGCTTCCGATTTTACCGCGACAATTTTAATATACTGGTTATTTATTATTATTTGTTTAATTTTCACTCCCCCTCTGAACCTTAATACGACACGAAACCGGGAAATATTTCAGACACGGGAAATAGCAGTAGTATGGCTTAATATTTAACACAATTCTAAAGCTAACATACACAGTTTTAAGCACAAATAATTTTACGTTAGTTCTTTGACCTATTTTTACTTTTGGTTAACTTTTTAACCACAAGTGAAATCGGCCAACACCGAAGGGCGCCAATTCTACAACGAATATTCTTTTTAGAAAATTCTTCGTTGGAGAATAAGTTATTTCCACCTACTGGAAGTTTTATAGGCAATCTCACTTTGTTTGGCCTAGGTGAAATAACTATGTGTCGAATATTCAGTTCACTGACT